>VZTN01000054.1:223032-345102 GCA_013400515.1 Erpornis zantholeuca
GCCGCTCACCTCCCCTTCGCTTCCCTGGGGGAGCCGCCGCGGCGTGGGACGGGGCGGGAGGCGGCGGGCGCTGCTGCCGGGCCGTCGCGTCTGGTTCAGCGTGATTTATGGTTTTGTTAACTCAGCATTTGGCACGGCGTGCGAGCGGGGAGAGCGGCGAGCGGGAGTCATAACTTTGTGTTACTTCTGGAAGGGAAAGGGAAAGGGCCCCGTGGGGCCGTGGCCGCCCCAGCGGCTTCCTACAAATCCTCCCTCCCCTCTTCATGCCCGCCCGCTTCATCCCTGCGCCGGGGGCTCGCTGCAGCCAGCGGGGAATAGCGCTGGGTAGGTTCGTGGGGGGGACACAACACGGGACTGCCACCCGTGAAGGTGAGTGTGATAGAGGGGGAAAAACTGTCCGAAATTATTTGTTTTTCTTATTACTTGTTTTGCGTGGAAGCCCCTGTATATTTATTTCTTGTATGTACATATGTATTTGTCTACATAGATGCAGAATATGCACGCGTATTTTTTGAACTACGAGAACATTGCCCATAGGCTTCTGTTTCCAGATATTTTGTTTTCTGTTTCTTATGGGCATATTTACATTTCTGCTGGGGGGGAAACGGACAGCAGTAATGTGGCTGAATATGTGTTTGAACAGTAGCAGAGAATAACTTGTGTGCCTTTAATTCAGCTGCAGAGGATATCCATGTGGGATTAATATACTTAAGTGATCGTGTCACACTGACGTATCTTGTTCAGACTTGTAGATTTTTAAAGCAGTGTGGACTTGTAGGTAGTAGCGGAAGTGTAATTAATTTTAAACATGTGACTTGGCCTAGTGCTTATGATTTTAACGTGGTATTCGTACCTTGGTAAATATGCATAGATTTAGCCATCTGTCCCCTATTTTCCCTTCGTGTGTGTACATACCACACTGTGCAAATGAAAAAGGTACCTGCAGTAAGCTTTAGGGCCAAATACATATTTCAACTCTGCTGGGAAATGCTCTAAAGTTACTTTCTAGGACGTCTTTCATACAGTTTGAGTATGTTTAAAGTGAAAAAAAAATAGTTTCTCCAGCATCAATTATGTCAGTTTGTAGCTCGTATTTGGCACTAATACTATTTGCATGCATCGAGTACAGTTGATACTGCTGGTGGAAGGGATGTAATTTTTCCTACTGTAGACAAGGCCCTTTTGTGCAATGTCAACCTCATGCTTTCAGAGCATGCCTGAACCCCTGGATAGAGCCAGCCCTGTGGTTTCTCTCTCCAGTGATAAGGTGGTGGTGGAGCGCCAGCTCCAGTGTTGCTCATTGGACATCATAGCCACAGAACTTCTGACGCAGGCTGGAGCTCCCAGTTGGGGCACGCCAGTCTTTGGCACTTGCCATAGTTGCAGGCATATTCTATGGCTCATGTACATGTCAGTGAAATTTGGAATAGCAGTGGGCCAGCCCAGTGATTTGTACAGTGTAAGGGTCTGTCTGTCTGTCTGTGCAAGGTAACCTGCAGGATGGTGCCTGTTTTCCTGCAGCTGAAGAAATGGGCTGTTGTTGTGGTATCCCTGCTGTCACCACAGGAGTGGTACCTGTCTGCATTGTGCAGGTAGGTGGGTGGATGACATAGCATGTGTCACTTCAACATACTTTCTCCTCTGAAACTTATTTCCTCTATTAATTTATGGCCACCCCTCTGAAGAAATGGCCTGGGTTTAGTCAACAACAAACCTGCCAAAATCTCTAATCTTTGGAATTGGTATGCTGAAATCTTCATCTGAGCATCATTTTCTTAAATTTGGCTTTTATAGAATAACAGTTGTCATAAGAAGATTAAAAATAAAGTCTACTTGCTGCTAACACTTGGTGGGTGAAATTTTCATCTCTTATACTCCAGATGCTCTGCAGTTTCTCTGCTGGTTGCAGACTGTCTAGAATTGTACCGTGCAGTACTAAACAGACTAACCTAGGGATTCTTAAACTGTGGTATGCCTGCCATAGCAAAAGTAGTACATGAATTCTGCCACCAGTGGCATGTGACTGCCGTTTGGGAATCCTTCTTAGTCTTGCTTTTCCTTGGGTTAAAAGCTTGGTTACAAGACACTGGGAAAAGTTCTGTTAACTTTTTGTTCTGATTTATGGCAGGAAGAAAGAAAGAGTGTATTAAATTGGTATTCCCATTGCTGCCTGATGGTGTTAGATTTTTTGCATCCTCTGGGTAACTCTTGGAATCCCAGCAATACTACATGATTATTTTATTCCTTATGCTGCCAAGTAGAATCATAAAGCCTAATTTATTTAGATTTGGTATGTTCTCACTGAAACTCATGCCATGCTAGGTGAATGAACGGTTTGCTTGTTTATATTGCCTTCACTCTTCCCTCCCCTTTTAATAGGCCCTCACGGGTCTTACTGTAGTTCTAACTTGAAGCTTTCTGAATTTGGTTGAATCTGGCAATAAAAATAGAAATGGAGAAGTATGAACCACATTAAACTTGTTACCAAAGAAGGTACTTTCATGCTGTCAGTTACCAGGGTAGAAATCTCACTTCTCATGGCTCCAGCCAGTCCTACAATCACATTTACTGCTCTTGTATAAATTTTTTTCTGACAGTTTATTGTTAGCTCTCTGTGGCTGAAGTACTCAGGACAGATGTGAACACACTCCCTTCATCTTTGAAGAATTACAGAGTCACCTAATTGGCTTCCAGATCACACTGTATCTTTCTTCATAGCCCTCTATCATAATTCAGACTCTTCCAGTCTACTTATTATTCCTTTCCAGGTGTCTTTTAACAGTCGAATCTTTACTGGATCGCTTTTCCCCTGATGAATTATTATTTATTTTCTCAGAGTCATCTAAGAAATAAAATAACTGATGGATTATTTTTTTGCCCTCCCATTACCCTTCTTCACTGTTCTCCCACATTCATTTGTGAGTAGAGCTACTTAGAAAGTGTTCATTAAAATGTCATTGAAGTTAAAGTCAAGGCAGAGTGTTAATCAAAAATGCTTTTCAGTTTCAAGTTGCTCATTTCTCATGAATAAACCTTTAAAAACAAAAACAATCTCTTTCTTTTCTACTGCTGATACTTTCTTTCCCTGTGCATTTTGCTGTCTTGATTGTTGTGGTTGGATTATTTGTGGTAACTGCGTTTGACACAATCAACTGGCTTAGGGCTTTAGAGAAACACAGTATCAAAACACTCAACTAACTTCAGAATAAAAATATATGGCTCAATCAACTACAAGTATGAAGAAAAAGTAGACCTCTTCAAAAATCTTCAAGCGCTGAAGAACTCAATGGCTTACCTTGCCTTGTAGCTGATGCCAACGCGTTGAGCTCACGTTGGGTGACTGAAGGCAGTGATGACTGTCAGGGACTGTTCCTCTGGCAGCCCAAGGTTGTCCTGTTGCTGCCCAGGGCTGGGGCCACAGGAAGCTGTAAGATAGTGGGTAGATGCTTGAGCACTGTGAGGATGCAGCCTGGAAGATGAGAGGATGATAGTATGATGCTGTGTTACTGGGGAAGAACATAACATGTTCCGGAGTAATCACATTTCCTAGATTGGAAGGCTTCATGGGCTGCCCAGAGTGCACTGGGGACACAGATGACTCTTTGCCTAGATAGAGCTGAGACAGCAATGCTGTTATTGAGTAGTGTTTCAGTATGAAAGTATAATGTCAGTGTAAAGTCCAGAAATACTTCTGACCTATGACCAGCTGGGATCATGTATCTTAAAGCGACAAACCTAGGGTCTGTCTGTGGCTGGAAACTCTTGACAGTGCTTTCCTCTTCTCTCCACTGAATTCCAGGTTTAGTTTTAACTTCAATTATTCCTCCTTGTTTGGATGGTGCTGCAGTTGTTTGTGCTGAAGGTTAAATAGGTTTGTTGTGACATTGGGAGAATTTGAGACTGTTGCTGGCTAATTGACCTGGTGGTTTGACACTGATGTTAGAAAATAGTGTGTAGGGAATTGAGCTTTGTAGATCTCTATAGGGAAAGGAGCAAGGGATGTGGAAGCAGCTTTCCACTGCCACCTTTCTCCATTGCCCCGAGTTTATCCGGGAAGGACCCAGACTATTCATAATATTTTTGTGGGCCCTTTTGAGATACCCTCCCTGGTGAGAGACAAGTATTTCATGCCTGATGGTATCAAAAAGGAGGAATTTAAAGTATGGAAAGACCCATGTCCCTTCTTTAGAATGTCCTTTCATTCGATGTCCCTGATCTGTAGCATTATGGTTATTGAAGTGAGCCAATAGGTGGCTTTGTTGCTTATCTTTTTCAGGAATGGGAAATTTGACATTAACCAGTGGTTGCTCAGGACAGTATATCCACAATGAGTTTCAACAGTAGTAGGACTGTTATATTTTCAAGGAGGAAGAAGACTTCCTAGTATTTTGTTAATAATTTCAGACTGGAAGGAGTATGGTTGAATTCACAGGTCTCAGAGAAAAAAAGACACCCTGTTTTAAGATTAAGTGATGTCCAAATGTGCTTGGCTTGAGCCGTGTAAGCTGGCTGTTGGTGGATATGGGCGAGGTGCGGTTTTGTTTCCTGAGAGGCCTTTCCAAGCATGCACAAGGTTTTCGCTAAGTGGAGTATTTCCTTGCTGTGCAGTATGTCTCTGTGGATGTCATAGGCCTTTAGCATGGAAGGCCTTAGCACTGGCTTTGATGCATTAGTTATTTTGGCATTTATTTGCTATTCTCCATTTGGAAGTTTCTGTCCTATGTGTATGGTGAGGTACTGATAACATCAGGGTGATTTTTGGGTACGTTACTGGAACAGTGTTTGTCAGGAGTTGGCTGTGGTTTTGATCATTGCTGATGTGTGGGTCCCTGAGCCCTCATGCCCTTGCCCTGCTGCTGTTGATGAGCTCTGCAAGATTTCAGAATTTCTCAGTCCTTACTCTGCTGAGGCTTTCTCTGGTTCCTGGGAAGCTGCCGTGCTTAGCCTGAATGAGGTGATGCTCTTTCCATAATTACAATAGTGTTGTTATATCCATAATGTTCAACTTCTCTGTCAAGTGTTAGGTCAAAAATATGATCAGCTTTGTAGGCTGGACCGGGTGTGATCTGTGAAGGTGCCAAGAGGACTATGAGGAAACTGGCCTTTCTTAAAAAACACAAGGTAATAAGGTTTGGGGATTTTATCATGCTCAACCTTGTCAAAGTATCTGCTGAAATTCTCAAGATTCATAAATCTGGGGCATTTTACTACCTTCCATTGCAAGATATCAATGCTAGCCTTCCTAAAGATGTTTGTTTATTGTAATCTTTGAGTGAATAAATGTTAGCTTTTGCTTTTCAGGTTAATGAAATCTGATAAAGATGCTTTAATATAAGCACCTTAAATTTCACAGTTGAAGAACAGGTGAGCAAAGTGCTTCTTGGTGTCTGCTTGTCTTGGTTGCTCTACTGTGAGGAGCAGGGAAAAAAAGACATGGGATTTATATCTCATCTAGAGAACTTTGGGTGATGCAATGTATATCATGTATTTCACTCTCAGGATTGTGTGCTGCCTGTTGGCAGTTAGAGGTAGGTCTTACATTACTCAATTCATTCACTTAATTTCATAATGCTTTGTGCTCTTTATTTCCTCTTTGTGGTGGAGTGTATTTCTCCTGCTACTTGCAGCTACCAGAAAGTATCTGATTTCTCTGGTTCTTTCCCTCTAATTCCTTGGAAAACCTGGTCCAGTTTATACCAAGGTAGATGAAGTGTGCTGTGTCATTCGGACTGCTGGGTCCCACAGGAGAGGCACGTGATTCATCTTGGAGGCACAAACTGTTGAATCCTGGGAATGGTTCGACCTGGATATGCCTCCTGTGGGAGCCGTGGTGAGCATGGACAGGAAAGATGAGGGCAGGGTCATGTTAAGATTAAGGCACATTCCATCAGAAGATGGTGTTGGTGGTTTCAGGCAGTCATTTTTTTTACTTTTTTAAATAACCTGTCCTTGCTGTTGCAAATTAGAGGAAGGGAGAAGAAATATTTGTCCACTTCCTGAGCTGTAAAGAGGCCACTTGACTAATGGTGTGGCAATAACTGGAAGCCAGATCTGGGTGGATTTCAGTACTTCTCCCTCACAAAGCAGAGTTTGAAGAGTTTTGTCACCTGAATTGTGGCAATGGCCCTGGGGCTGACAGGAGGATTACTACAGCACTGTTCTTGCTTTCTAGAAAGCTTACATCATTCTTCTTTACAAATTTCAAAGATGGTTGAAGTGTTTTCTTATGTGGTGCGAGCCGTTCCAAACCCCCTGGAGCTGGTCCCTGCTGCTGCTGAGTCCCTGGTGGAGTCTGCTGCTGGAAACTGACTGGGATGGGGGAAAATGTCATTAGTGCAGAACTGTGCAGAATGATTTTAGGATTGAGATAATGAATTTTCTAAACAGGAGGAATAATTGAAACTGCTGTAGTTCCACTTTGCTTACTGCAGCAAGATTTTGTCAGTGGGTTCTTAGTTATTTGTTGATTTCTGCATAATAAACTGAAAAAAGGAGCAGAATGAATGGTGTATCCATAAAGGTTAGATTTTTTGGTTTGACTTTTTTCTTTTTTTTGAGCTGCCAATACTCTTGAAGTTACATTGTCTCAAAAATGAATCTTTGGAGATGGCCGTAATTGGAAACAGCTGGATAAAATTTGGGGGGTTTTAAAGGACCTATAAAGAACTCCTATAGAAAATAAACACTGTAACTTCATTTTTTATTGTTAGGTGGCTTGATCATAGATACCTTTGTAAAATAGAAGTGTGTTCAATATGCAAAATATTTGAGAGTACTGAAATAGAAAGGTCTGAAATTCTGTGGACATTTCTGTACAGGATGCAGAGCTTTTAACATATCCCTTCTGTCAGCAGTACTAAGAGGAATCAAAAGAAGCAAATGCAAAACATCTGAGTGATAGTCCCTTCTATATGCTGCCAGTAGTAAAGGGAAAACTAGAAGTCCCTCTAGTTCATCTAATGTGAATTGAGCACATGGTCACGGCTTTTGTCAAGGCAGTACTTCTAGCTCACATGAAGTCCTATTGCCATGTCTAGTTGCAGTGAAAAGTTACTTTTATGAATAGGTGTCTAGGTTGAGAGGGCTGGGCTTATTTGCTTGGATGAAAAGTAGGCAAAGGACAGTCCAGTAGCTGTTAGAGCTGGAGGATGATTATGAAAATAATACCACCAAACTCTACTTAGTAGTGCCAGGTGACACCAAGGGACAGTGATAACCAATTGTTTCCTTGGAGATTCAGGTTGGATTTTGGGAAAATTTTGTTACTAGGAGAGTAGTACAGCATGCCAGCGGGTCATCCTGAGGAGCAGGAATCTGCCTTCTGAGCTTCTCAGGACTCATCAAGGCAAAGCCATGCTGACCCAGTCTGCTTTTGATGATAGTTTTCTTTTGAGTCAGAAGCTGGACTATGTAAGAAACCCCCTGAGGTTTCTTACAATCAGTGTTTCTAGGAGAATTCCCCCCCTGCTTCTCAAGTGAAGAATTTTTTATACATCTTTGGACTGAGCTGACGAGCTACTGTGGGATGCATGGTGATAAACTTACTTTCATGTCCTCAGTACAGCTTTTGTAGTTATACAGTAATGTTTCAGTACTATACTGAGATTAGTATTGTTAACCTAAATATTTAGGACCTGAGGACCAGCAGAATATTTTTGTCAACAGGTTTCTCTTGTTCTCACGTGTTCCTGAAGGAAGGGACAGAAGTCTTTGATGGTTAATACAATCCTGCCCAAACAGGCCAACCTCATGGGTCTGCTGAACAATAGCTTTGGGGAATGAGGTGGCATTGCAGTTGCCAAAAAGGCAGGTGGTCTGCAGTGAAATTTAACTTAAAATCTTAAGTTCATGAGACTATATACCCCACAGCAAAAGATCTGTGTAATCTTCATCTGGTACTTTTTCTCTGCAGTCCCCTTTGCTTATTAGTACTACCTTTAAGTAAGCCAAAGGTAGCAGACAGGATGTCTTCTAATCTTATTTTGGCTCCACAAATATGTATTAGTGGTCGTATTTTATCCTTATTAGAGATGATATGAGGGGTAACAGCCAAATGAATGGTATTGTCAATTTATAACACTTAATTTATAACACTTTTCTTTTGAGAGAGAGAGAGGGGAAGAGGAGGGTCGGAGAAAAATACAGAATAGTTGGAGTAGCTGTGTTAGAAAGCTGCACGCTATCCCCTTACAGACATTTCCCTACAAATAAACTCTCCATTCCATCTTTGGATCTCTGGTGAATGAAGTCCTGTATGCATTTTGATGTTTGAGGCATTCTTTCTGTAATTTACTTAATTTTTCTGGTGGTGGGGTTAAATATTGACATGTGCTACTTGAAACATGCTGTTTTCAGAGGTCATGCTTTTGGATGCCATTTTATCCCACACAGTGCTTCTGCTAGAGGACCTTGTTTCTTGCCCTCCATTACTCATACTTGTTTGCTTGGTTTTTTCTGTGTGAAAACAATTCTTGCTTCTCATTGTGTTTACAGCTACTTATTTCTTGGTTTCTGTTACATGACATTTGGGAAAAATGAAGGTTCATGTTCATGTATATAGTATTATGTGGCAGAGTAATTAGGCAAAGATCCACATGTAATGTTTAAAAGCATTATACAACAAAGTGTTCCTGACACTTCACAGTAATCAGAAAACAAGCTGAAACAAAGCAACCTCTTTTGAGGTGCAAATGGAAATTTAGTGCAAAACTCATGACTGAATGCATCTAAGTTTGATGTTTAAAGAAAAGCTTGCTTAAGTGAACACAAACTCATAGACTTCACAAAACAGAGCTGCCTGTTAACCAAAAGACTAGTTGCTTGCCAACAGTTCACTTGGCATAGCTTTCTCCTACCTGTCATCCATACTTCACAGAAAGAAATAAAACCCTCTACTTACATACTCCAGGCTCTCTCTTCTTGCCAAAGTAATGCTTTTTTAATTATATAGAGTCCTCTGCTCTGACATGTGTGGGTTATTAATTGCTGTAAAAGGGTGAGGGATTGAATGCTGCTCTTACTGATTTTAAAAAACAAAAATTATCCAATTGGCTTTCATTTTCTGTGAAGTTTCCTGGAGCCTATTTTCTCTGCTTACAGTGGAGATTGCTTGCTGATTTTGCTGCATGCCCCTGAGCATCTACCCTACAGACTCAGGCTGTTAAAAGGCAGCTTGTAGGGAAATGGGAGGCAGCATCGCCTGTTAAATAGTGATGGGTTGTTTTACACATGTATTGCAGTAGTGTGGAAAAACAATAGGGTAATTTTAATGAACTAGAGCAAGTTGAATTATTTTTGTGCTAATTGAATATGGGAAAATTGAAGATGGTAGCTTAGTTTCAGTGGCATTTTTTCCCTTTGGGTTTATAATAGAGTAATAAAATAGAACTTTTGATTTAAAGGATAATTAGAGAATAGGTGAATTAGAGAGTTCTCATTACATCACTCATTTGAAGATGTATTATTTGGAGCCATTGCTTGAATTATATACAGGATTTCAAATATATTTGAGGCTGATAACTGAATCTTCATAGATTTTAAAAATACTAGGTTTATAGGCAGAAAACTTACTTGGAATACATCTCTCATGTAGTTGTATGAAGTATTAATTCTGGTCATTTAGGAACTTCTTGGAGGACAAGTCTTGCTTCTGTGTCTTCCCAATAGGTTGGAAATCCCCAGGATAAGGGGCAAAAGTTTAGTACATGAGTCTTCCACTATGCTTCTTGAAACACAAGAGGGTTTTCCTATGCCCACGTGACTTTGTGGCTGAGGTTAGTAGGTTTTATGAAAAAGTGATTGATCAAATGGTTTCCTCCTGTTGTGGGTTTGAATAGGAACTGCTCCAAATCTGAGGCAAGAACAATGGGTATGGAGGAAATTAGTCATGGAGCGGTCTGAGGAGGAAGGAGCATGTTTTTATCAGCGATGGAAGAACTTCCCTGTACGTGGCGGTCTCACTAAAGATTATTTATGCATCAGTAGGTAATGCTGGATTACACCTTCACATTGTTTCCAACTGAGTATTAAAGATTTAAAGGTACAGCACTCACTTTCTTCTTAATTTGACACATTTGGGAAGTATTCTTCCTACGCACATGGATTTGAAATACATTTCTATGAAGGCTTAAGCATTTGGTGTTTATTTCAGCTGAAGTCGAAGGCTTCCATCAAGTAAGTCCCTGGCCGTGGTAGATATTGTACAAACTAGTGGGACATGAAGTCAATTAGCAGAGAGAGATTTATCTTGAATTTATGATATATGTGTCTGGCTTAAATAGTGCTTGTACTTTCACCCTTATGATTCCTTGTGATTCATAAAACAGCTTCTGGATAGGGTTCAGCAGCTGATGGTCAAGGGTTTCTGGTTTGTATGTAACCCTTTTCTATTCTGCTGGAAGATTTGGGAAGATCTATTCTGATAGGAATATTTCAGAGGAAATGGTTGCATTTTTGGATGGGTACAGGTATCTAAATATATGGCATCTAAAATGGCACTAGGCAATTTTATATCTGGGACATCTTGTGGGGCTGGCAAATACAAGACATACCAGTAACCCAGTCCTTCCAACAATGGCTACTGAAGGCCTACAGAAATTCCCTCGGGCATCTAGAAGAAAGTAGATATCTGGGTTTGGATGATTAAAATTTAAATTTTAATGTTTTAATACTTCTATGATTTGGCATTTCAGATGAGCAAACTGAAAACGGCTTTTTTTTTTTTAAGCTGTCATGAAGAAAAACAGAATCACTTTCCTGAAAAAACTTTTGCATAAGTCAGTGTTCTAAGAGTAAGGCAATGTAGGTGGTTTGCCAATTTATTTTACTGAGCTTATTATTTTGCCAGTTTATAGTATCTGCCTTATAGAGTCAGCAAGATAATGGTTATTTTACCAGCCTCCCCTCTCCCCAGAAATATTCCCCTCCAAAATGAAAAAGAAAATCAAGAGGAGAATCCCAGTTCAACTCTTCTTAGGTTAATTTGGTGTCAATCAGTTGTTCAGAGGAGGAAAGCGTGAGTGAGTGCAAAGATTGCTGTTCAGTCAGGGGAAAAAAAAAACCTGGAACATGTTCAGCATAGCTTAGAGAACAAGCTTATGTAGCTTATATAGCAACATAGCTGGAACATGCTTATGGCAAGCTGAGGATTTACACCAAAGCTGTAACTGTACATTGTCAAAATACAGGTGTCCTTTAGCTCTATGCTAATGTCTTTAGTTGTTTGAACTGAATTTGAAAATCAAAAGTGCTATCCAGTGTATGTAACTAAAATATCTAAATATTTATGTTCGTAATAAGCCTTCTTCTGTAGTAAGATTTCATCTCCTACATGTTTAATGAAGGACACGATAGAAGAAGCCTAAGGGTGACCATCTCAGGTAACCAATACAGAAGCACAGATGCTTTTAGGATATGATGAAATCTCTTAGAATAGCTACTTTGGGATAGGATGAATCATAGCCCACAAATGCCTATTTCTCTTCAGCAACTATAAAGAGAGAGGGGGAGTAGAGTGACTCAGTGAAATGTGGTTGTTTATATTTGGTCAAATATATTTCAAGCTAAGTGCATAAGGCTACAATCCAGAGGCAGCTCAGCTCTCCATGGCACCTGGCATATGTGTCTCAAACATTCAGCTACAAAAGCCTGGTTGGAGTGAACTGCAGTTCTCCTCTGGCTGATGCCTTCATCATTCTTCCCAACGGGAACCACCCTCTAGAGGAATGGTGCACATGTACTTAGTTTTCATCCTGATGGGGAATTGGTGTCATCCTAAACTAAAGTTAGGATGCAGGCTGGATGTGTGCCTGAACCCATGTGTTTGGATCTCACAATTTAGACATGGCTTAAACTCCTTGTGCAAGCAGCGGAAGGAGAGGGAGCATTTGGAAGGCCTCCAGGAGCCACCTTAATTTTGGTAAGATTGATTCCTAACATGTAACTTAAATATGTGCTTGCTTCTGTGGAGTGTTTTCATTTTATATTTCTCTCAGCATATATGATGAAAATAGAATAGTCTGTTTTACTTTCTGTGCACAGACAATCTCCTGGGTTTTCCTGGGTTAGGGAAATGTTGGGATGTCCTTGGGATGTCCTTTAAGTTGAAAAGCCAGACTTAAAGTTTTTGTGATAAGCCTATTTTTAAGATGAAAATTAGACCTGTCCTTTCAGAACCTGTTTCCAGTTAGTAACTTGGAATTTTGATATTACTCATTAAATTTTTAACTTAATGATGTTTTCCACCATCACTTCAGCCCCAATATAGAGATTGAGGTATTTTGCAAAAGCTGGCATCAGTGGTATTATGCATGAGTGCCTAGTTTTAAAATCTTGGCAGCTGCTTTGACTTTTCTTTATGCTGTCATTCAGACCATAGCTACCAAAGCTGAATTTTGCTCGTAGTAACAGTTGTGGGAAGTTACTAAGGGAAGAGTCTATTACTGACACAGGAAATAGTTTTGCAGTTCTTTTTGTCATTGCCAAACTTATCAAAATGTCAGTGTTGCCATAGGTCATCTAGGCACAGCTCAAAATCATCTGTCTGCTGCACTGAGTGTCACATAAATTGCTTGGTGACTTCAGTGCTGGTGTTACATATGTTCCACCCTTCCTGCAAAACTCCCTTTAAACTGACAAGTTCTGTTGTTTCTGGAATTAGATCTAATTGCTGTGATTCAAGAGTAAGGAAGGAAAAACAACTGTGTGGGTTCTGCATTTTTCAGTTCTCCTCTTTATTACTTCCAAAATAGTCCACTTTTCTCTGAAAGTTGTATCAAGACCATTCAGAAAATTGTGTGTAATAGTCACTGTTTGAAGCATTTTTCCCTTGATTCATTAATTACAGGAGAATATCAAGCAGAGCAGATGGCATTTTCTGAGTTGGGAATTTACCTTTGTTATTCTTTGTTGAGTTTGACATCTGAATTTCTCAGCTTCTCTAAGATGATGTTGTTTTGCAATTAAATATATAATGATTGTATAAATCAGACTGAAAATTGAAATTCTAGCCTATTTCTTAACTGATGTGAAAAATGAATGAGTGCATGGGCATGTTTCTGTTTGAGAACTACTTATTCCTCAATGTACAGAGCAATTATTTTTTAAGATCTCTTTTTCTGCAGTCCATGAAGTCATGCCTTACTCCGGTACTACTGAGGTGCCATTTTTGAGAAAGAGCATATATTTTCCTTTGAACTTTTTGGTCTTAGCTGAAGGGTTCACAAATGGGATGTGATGTGTTTTCAGCACACCCAATTGAGTTGAGGGTGTTCTGATCCTTTGGCAGGGGAGGATCTATACCATAATAACCCACCGGAGGATCTGGGTGGGTGCATGGCTGCTAGTTCTGTGTTGGTGATTCAAGAGTCCCAGGAGTGCCATGTGGAAGTGCCTCAGCCCTGTCTGACTGCAGTGGTTGAAAAGCAGTGTGTGCGCTGTGGAGCAGTGGCACTTGAAATCGGGCAGTGCAAGCAGTGCTGGGCCTGCTCCTTTTCAGGAGTTGTGTTTGTAATTTGTCCTGGGTTTGTGGCAGGGAAGGGTTGAGGCAACTTGCAAGTTTCCTCCCTCTTTTGGAGCAAGCTAATGGACCACAGAAGCTCTCGGCAGGTGTTGTGGTACAAATGTGCATGTGGTCTGTGGAGAGGGGGCTGGCTGCTGGTGACTGGCACTGCCTGTGCTGCTTACTCTGCCTTGTCTGATAGGGGCACCATCTTCTTCTGTGTTGTAACCTGTTCAGCTAGACAAGCCACACTGGCTCTTGCATTTCTTCCTCCCTTTCCCTCTCATCACTCTCTCCCTCTTCTGCCCAGCCTCATGCTTGTTTTGGCCCACCTGAGCTTTCTGACAGCCCTTCTGCAGTGCACTCTCAAGGGCTCGTCTCACGCACGTCCGTGGGGCACCAGCCCAAGGGGTCATGAGAGCAACAGGCAAGGTTGTCTTCCTGCTGTCAGCTCCAATGTCTGGTCTCTGGCAGATGGGAGCAGCAGTTACAGGGGAAATCCTGCTAATCTCCTGTAACCTGAGCCCATTACATGCTCAGTCGCACTGTGGGGCTGGTGCCTTTCCAGCCGCATACGGACTGATGGCTGAAAGAATCGGACGCTCACTGCAGAACATTTTCTGAGATTTGCACTGTAGGGATCAGAAGCAAAAATTAAAAAGATGCTGTGAATCAGCTGCATATTAGCAGGTTTTAAAGCTTTGTCAAATAGGGAAATATTTTCATTTGCATAGCAAAAAACCATAGCCTCAATATATTAAAACCCCCCCCTCAAAAACAATATCAAAAAAGCAAGGAATCGGCACTTTGCCAAATTTCAAGACTGCCCCAACGTAGGCAGAGAAGCCAGAGTTCCCCAGTGAGTTACAAGGATGGCAGAGCAACATGTTTTTGTCTAGGCTATCTCAGAACTAGACAAACTGTGTTTTGGCAGAAAAGTCAATAAATCTTGCAGCAGATGTCCAGCATGGAAAATTTTTAACAAGGGCAGCTCAGGTTTGGCAAAGTCAAAAGAATGTGGAAAATCCTGGCGAGATGCACCAAGCCATCTTAATAATGGGTGGAGTTACCACCCCTGTCCCCAGGGTCTCTCGAACCCACCAGAATCAACTATTTGGTTTTTTTGAGGAGGATTGTTTTGGGGTTTTTTTTTTATATAGGGCAGAATAGAGAAGAATGGAGGGGGTGATTGAACAGAAAGTAAGGGTTGGCTGGCAGGAGCCTTCTTGGCAGGAACATGTTGCAGCCATGCCTGGAAGGGGAGGGTTTTCACAAACTGTGTGGGAGATGGGGGAGCCCAAAGGAGAGTTGCTGCTTGCTGGGTAGGGGAATAATGGATTTTTGGGAAGCTGTGTTTATAATATGCAAAATAGTCCACAGGAAACAATGGGGCCTTGGGATAGCGCTGCCAGTGAATGAGAGCTTTGTTTTCCTCTTGTCTATTCATATTTCTAAACTTTAAGTGGCATTTTAAACACATTTTACACATTTTTTTTGTGTAATTACTTGAATTGCCTAAACTGCTGCAGAAAGTATTGTTGCACTGCAATCTTTATCCCTTTTTGGATAAAGATTGACTTTCAGCTTAAGCTTCTTTTTGTATTTTTCTTAATTACAACTCTTGTTTAATAATCCTTGGCTGCTTTGTTCTCATGTTTTAAAACTTTAGAAAATTTATAGGAAAACTGGTTGACAGCAGACCTTGTGTACCAAGCATGTTGAGCTGCCCGCAGCCTGACTTGAAAATGGCAACTGGTATTGTAATCCTTATGCCAGAACCTTGATACAAATGAACATCAGTTGCAAGCTAATTGCATGAACTTCTGTTTAGATGCTGCTGATGGGATTTGTCTGCTGTGGATATGAATTAAAACACCATTGTGTTTTCATTGAGAAGCGCCTCATACCTGCAGTCCCTAACAACCAGTCTGAAATAATCAAAAAGATGTTGTGGTTGTATTGCTGTTAAATGCAGACACTGCACATAAGATTATGCAGTGTTAAAATGAGAATATTACTGCCTGAATTGGAGTGAGTTTTGGCTGCACGTTAAAATAAAAGATAGATGGTTTGATTTATTATGGTGCATGGCTCACCTTTACAAACAAATGGCATCACTGCAGTTTTGCAGTTTCAGAAATGTTGTTTGTGCACACGTTTATGATTAGCAAAAGCTTTGAAAATCCTCGTGCAAGAAATGGTGTAGCTGCTGTTGCAGTGGAGGGAAAGGGAGTTGTTTGCTTTTGCTGCGTATGTTATTTCATGGAGCTATTGCTTTACCTCACCAGTAAAACTCCTTCCCTGTGCGAGGGAAATTCCTGGTTCATCGGTATGGACGCATTGTTTTTACACATAAGAAGTGCTGTGTTGCCGTGTCAATCATCCCGTTAGGATCAGTTTAAGAGCAGTAGGGCTGACGAAGCTGGGTGTGATTGGCTGCCATATGCTGGGAGGGCTCTGTGAGAAGGAAGGGCTGCAGTCTTTCAGCAACAGAGTTTAGGCTATGTCTTTGCTTCATCATCTGAGGAAAAATCCCCAGATAAGTCACAAGGCTTTCTGAGAAAGAAAGCCAAAACATTACAGGCTGCTCATCGTTTCGTGTGAGAATTAGTTACCGTGATGCGATGGGAAAGATATGGCTGTTTGTTTATATCAGATGTTCCTGTTCACGTTGGGAATGTGTCGAATAGACAGGGCTAAACAAGGTAGGAGGATTGTTGTCTTTTATCCTTCAAGAGTTTGCTGCAGTATACTGCATACTGTATGTGTTGCTTGGAGGGGTCAGGGAAACACTGTTTCTCCGGTGAATGGGTTCTGTTTGGGTGAAATAGGTGGATTTTATGGTAACTTGTTTTCAAAGGGTATTAATTTCCAGTGTAAATAGCTCTCTCTTCAGAAATAGAACATGAGTATATGCATATTAAAACAAGTCAAAAAAAGAAATAGGTCAGTGTGTTTCAGAAGTGCTGCTACCCTAATTGGATTTTTAGCTGGGTTGTTGTCTGGAAGTGCAGCCTCGCTTTAAGAAGGAGAAAGAGTCAACCTGGAAATCTGTGAAGTTTATAGCAGCTATGTTTGAAGATTTACGTGAATTAGACTGGCTGATCTAAATAATTCCCTATCGGAAGCTTTTAACTAAAGCCAAGACTGCCCGTTTTAGATTTGTAGGAGTATACGAGATTACAGTATTTTACCCTGTTATTAACGTATGGGTGTTTTTGACTGTGCTGTGATTCCTTGTGCTCTTCAAGGAGAGCTGGGGGAAATTTTCATATTGTAGTTTAGCTTATTGTAGTTTATTGTTGAAAGCTGTCGTTTCCAGGTCTTTGTCTCAGCAGCAAAACAGAACCTGTACATGAAAACAAGGAAAACAAGGTTAATAATATGTGCTGCAATTATCTGATCTTTATACATTTTTAATGAGAGAACACACAGCTAGCAGAATAATTTAATAAGTAGGCTGGCTTTTAGAGCAATGATTTTGCTGTGCTTAGGCACTTCAACTTTCTTCCAAAGGAGGAGCCTCAGGAAGGAATGGAGAGTATTTATGTTCTAAGGCTCTAGAGAGAAGGAAGAGATATTTAGGCAGAAGTCTGTAAAACTCTGGAAGAAGAGAGTAGTTTTTAATTATTATTATTTGCTAGACAGGAAGCAAACTTTACCATCATGTTGCAGGAGGGCTCTGAGAACATTTCCTCCTCCTATAATATGCTGAAACCTCTTCAACTTTCTCAGACTGCCATATGCATTGATGGTGCTCAGTAGTTTTCAGGTTGTCACCCAGTTAGTGACCTGAATTAACATACGGATTTCAGTTGTGTCATAGCAGCATCATTTCTATGTAGAGTATATAATAGAGTTGGGTTTTTAAATTTTTTCCCCTAAATTAACATTTGGTGAGACAGCAAGAAAAGTTGTCTTCTTATTTATCCTGTAATAGGATGTACTCCATGTACATATTTATATGTACACTGCATATAAATACTTATATTCTGATAGGATGTTGATAGAAAAAGCAGTGTATGTACTGAAGAAGACTAAAGATCAATTTCTTAAAGAGAAATGAGGTAGAAGAACCTTTTTCTGCCTAAAAAAAAACCTTTCAGTGATGTAATTCTGGGGGGAAAGTCAAGATTCATTTATCCTAGGACTGACTTACACTAGTTTTAATAGTATTGCAGCAAGTAGGCTCTCCTAGATGAACTGTCTGTTGCCCCTCCCATGTTTCAAGGAGAAGTACAGGACATGTACTCAGAACTCCTGATGTCACCTCGCAGCTCCTCACAGCTGACTCTGCTCAGAGGAGGTTGATAGGACTTCCCCGCTCCCTGGCCAGGTGCTTGCTGGAGACCTGTGGCTGGGTTGTTGACACATACTCATGTCATGAACTGGTTATTTTTGAACGCCACCGTTTTCTAAGTAAAATCAACCTTGTCTCTTCTGAGAATTTCAAGCTCTGCTAACAAATGAAACACATGTCAGGATGCAGAGCATTATTATTACAAATCCATAGGGTGTGGATATGTATGTTTCACTCTCTATCCCTACTGATGCTTAAATGTGTTGTTTGTATGTAGACTGTGTTAAGCATATGAGATAAAGACTGATAATTAGAAGCAAGTAAAATAAGCTTTTTCAAGCTATAAAATAGGAGATGAATATTTAGTTTTTGCAAGTAAAGCTATTTTCATGCACAGCTTTCAGAGAAAACTTTTCAGTCTCCTGTTTTGAGACAATCTCTTACTTTCAGATCATTTCAGTGTCTGGTTTCCATACCTTGAAGATCACAGTATATAGAGTTATCCTTGTTATGCCTGAGTACCAAAGTGAAAATTTGCATTCATCACTTAGTCAAGTAGTTTATATCAAACTACTGACAATCAAATGACAAAAGGATTTAAAAAATCATTTCCTGGTCAAGGTGCATATATACGACATTTTATAAGTTAGGTAAGTTAACCTTCATCTTGGAGAGTACAGGTGGTACTAAAAATTCTGTATTTACATTTATTATGCAAATAGTTGGTATTAAAAGTATTCTGGACCAAATTCTGGTACAGCTTTTCATTTAGTAGTATCGTTTCTGGTTAATTGCTCTGTGTATTTCATCAGAGCTATTAGCATGGTAACCTTACGGTGTGCAGTCTGTCTGTTTTCAAGGAATAATTACTTTGTTTAGAATTACTCTCTTTATTTTCCTAAGGTAGAATTTTCTATGAGTTAGAGGTCCTGCTTGACAATAGAGTGTTTTTAAAGTCAAATCAGCTTATTCATTTGTAATTGTACATTTTACAGAAATGTGAGGTAATTATGTGCCACCATTTTTTTTTTTTTCCTGAGCAAGAAAAATGGCTCTTAAGGTTGCATGGGGTTTCAGGCACTCGGGTATCACCTCTGCTGTGAATGAATCTTCTTCTCTGTTGGTCAAAAGTATGTCAGAAATAATCTGTACTATGTTTATTTGTTAAAGCTCTGTGAAATGTTCAGTTTTTATAATACTGAGAGATGAGAAAAAGACTTAGTGTTTAGTTGAAATTACTTATGAATTATTTTGCATACAGTTTTAACACATTGCTAATACTTAAATTTCATGTGATAGCTGTTAGTGATACCGTGCTTTCTAATGTTACTAGAAATTTCTGACTTTAGGGATTGTTTTTTCTCTTCCAGGGAAGAAAAACTGGTTTTGAAAGTCAAATTATTTTTTGCCTTTTTTAATGAACATGTCTGTTACAAAAGTTTAGTAGAAGAGAACTAATCACCTGCTTTAAAATTTGATATTATGTATTTTTTTAAAACCTTTGATGGTGAAGCTAATTTGATGTGTTTAATACAATGTATTACGGTTAACTAATGTGCACCAGTGCTATGTAACTGGTCTGTAAACAGGCTGAAATTATAGCCTGAGGAAAATAAAACTCATTTCAAGAGAGTGTCAGTGCTGAAAACTAGTTCAAATAATAGCAGTATTAACTGTTTGACTAATTAAACTAATCTCCTTATACATTATTAGCAAATGCAATGGCAGTTGTTGGTTATTGATATACAGAGTCTTCTTTTCAAAAAATCTTCTTTTAAACCCAAACTTTTTGGCTCAATTTGGAGTAGAGGGTGCATGAGGAGAAAGAAGTTATGTAGCCCCTTTCTAGAATCTGCCAACTTCTTAATCACCACAATTTTTTTATTATTCTTTTGTAACAGGGCTGTTAAAACGCCGAGCTCTCTCTCCGATAATGCTGGTGATGTCAAGTTCTTAGTTCAGTATTTCAGGCGTGCTAAAAAAGGAAAAGTCTGGGGCTGTGAAGATTGAAGAGCATACCTAACAGGGGATTATATGCAAAATCCTAATAAGTAACACAAAGAAATACTAATTATGTAGGGGACTCTTTGTGCTACTGATGATTACTAAAGCTGTTGAGAACTGCCAGCGTGCAGTTCGCTGCTTCTGCAGAAGACTTGTCGGGTTCCTGGAGTCATAAGTCTGGCAAAGGACCCGGTGGGCTTGTGATACCTGAAACTTTGCCAGTTAGAAGAGCTCAGCTGTAAACAAATTGATAAACACAGAGGTTCACTCTCTTCTGATTATTTTCTTTTTTTTCTCCCCCCCTTTTCATACCTAGATATATGTCCACAAATACATACATGGATACATAATATACATGCACAAAAATCTAATTTTCCATCTTTGTGATTTTCGTACTACAAAAACAATAGCTAATAAAGACAGTGGGAGGGATTAAGGGATACAGTCGTTGCATAAAGAAATGGATCAAGAAATAGGAACAGATGGTTCATATCAGAGTCTATTAATTTTTTCTATTTTAGATCAATGATTTTTTTCATCAGTTTCTGAGTGGATGATAAACATTTTAGGAAGTGTTTTGGGAAGATCTGGGTATCGTGCATTGCTGAACTCATAAATAGAGACAAGGTCAGTCTGAAGGTTCATGAGCTGTAAAATCTTCTCTCCTGCAGGGAATACAGCACCTCTGACAGTACACAGAATCAGAGAGTACAAGCAAAGAAAAATTAAGAAATGTTTTCCCGTGGCAGTTATATGGAAGGAGAAAGCTAGAATTGGTTAGAAATGCCTTTTTCTTTTTTTTTGGTGGGAATTCTGAGGGCAACTTTTCAGTATGTTTTTTGTGTTATGATCACTTTTGAAAGGCCTGGCACATAATATTTTGGTATATTAACCCTCTAGTGTTCTCTCCTATCCAGACTCTATACTT
Source organism: Erpornis zantholeuca (assembly GCA_013400515.1). Taxonomy (NCBI): domain Eukaryota; kingdom Metazoa; phylum Chordata; class Aves; order Passeriformes; family Timaliidae; genus Erpornis; species Erpornis zantholeuca. The sequence goes on from VZTN01000054.1 coordinate 243,763, forward strand.
TTAACTTGAGTTTCTGAGGAATTTAATGTTCTTGTTTCGCGTTTTTTTTCCCCTAATACTCTGTTCTATATGCTTCAGATTTACTGAATGGCTTGGTCCCCCAGCCCCCAGTATTCTGAATCTGTCATGATTTTTGCACTTTATAGGTATCATGGGCAGTGTTTTGAACTTAGTCTAAAACTAACCTACAATTTCCAAAATTTCCAAGTGTCAAGGTTTCCATTATTTTCCATTGCTCAGAAGGATGATGTTTCAATGCTGAGTTTCAGCATGACAGGTTTGTGCCTTCACAGTCTCCTTTGGCAGCTCTCTGTGGGACACTCCTGCTTAATGTCACGGTGGGAAAAGTGGCTGCCTCGTAGGATAGCAATGTCCTGCTTTAGTCCATTTTTATCTTTTTTGGCTATTTCCTTCCACTTTTCAGACCGTCTGCAGTGCTGTTATCAGCAGCTAAATGCATATTTCAAGCTTAGAGCTGCATTGGTTTGTCAGCAGACCCCTCTGGCTGTGCCCCTGGCAGGACAGGCAGGCTCACTGCTGGCAGGAGCATACCTCTGTGCCCAGTTAATGATTCAGGACTTCAGCACTGTCTTGCTCTTACTTACTTAAAAGGCTGTGTTAACATGTATGGGATTTCTCTGATGGCTGTGTTCACCTGTGGCACAACATCCCCTGCCACAGCCTCTCTCTGCCATGAGGAGAGCAATGCCAGCTTTCCCATCTTTATCTCCTTACCCCGTAGCCAAAAAGCAGTGTGCCCTGGGGCACCTCCTCCAGCTGGCAGGAGGCTTTGCAGAGGAGGACGTCGCTGTGTGGGCTGCTGGTGCTGAGGATTGCAGTGCTGCAGTCCTTATTGGCATGCTGAACATGCTCTGGCAGCACGGCGCGCCGCTGTCCTGGAGTCTAGTGCTTGTCTTTAAAAACTTTTTTGCTTTGTGTGTATTTTTTTTACAATTCCCTTGTGTATTTCAGTTCCCCTCTGCAAATGCTAGGAAATACTTTGCGGATATCACCATAATTATAAGGGAGTTTGGGTGGTGGCTAAAATCTCAGATTTTCTCTGTCACATTGAAGAAGGCATGAAAGGCTTTGAAAGTGGCCCCACTGATTTGTTTATAAAGCCAGTGCACTTTCCACTTTCCCCCCTCCTTTTTTTTAAAGACCTCGTTTAATGCTCAGGACTGTGCAGTGAGGCCACTTTCAAAGGCTTTAGTATCCACAGTAGCAGCTCTTTGAAGTGGAAACGCCAGCAGGGAACAAGCCGTCAGCTTAATCCTTGGCGTAAAGGGTCCTAAGTGGTAAGAAGCCACAACATGCCTCTCAGTGGGAGGAGCTGGAGAGCGATACCTGGAACTGAATCTGTATCCTGCACCCGGACCTCATCCGTGGAGCTGGAAGCGATTGAACACTTCTGTAGGGCACAAGGGATGCAGTTCCTCCCATCTCTCTGGTTTTTCACTCTGGTTCTGTCCCAGCTTATTTCCCAGTTTCTTGAGGAGGAGGACACAACTGAAAGGTGAGGGAGTAAGTCCTGAGAATAAACATGTTTGTGCTTGGGTTTGTTTGCTCTCTCAAGCTGGTAAATCCCTCCTCTGGAGTGCAGAGCTGGTGGCACAATCCATCTGCTGGTCCTTGTGGGCATGCGTCTGTCCAGTTAGATTGGCCACTTCATGGTGGCCCCAGGTGCCTGTATCCCTTTTGGCACGAGGAGGGTGAAGGAGTTAGTGCTTTTTTGATCACCAATGGCTCATTTAAGTGCTCAAAGCTAGGCGGGATGAGTCTGTCTTCTCTGAAATCCATTTGTTTGAAAGAGGAGATGAAAGTGTTGAGTTTCTTGCAGTATGGCTTGAGGATCACTATGTCCCTATGGATTTGTAGCCAGTCTTGGTTACGCAACTAGGCTGCACGTAAGGAGCTGCCATCGGAAAATGAAAAAGGCAGAAGGATGAGCTGGGGACAGCAGTTCCTTGACTGGCACATGGCTTGAGCTACCGGGGTGAGAAGCTTTTTGAGGAGGGCTTTCCTTCTCAACCATAGTAGCCATTGTTGATTCTGATGACTATTTAAATAATCTGATTTTTAAGCGAAAAGCTATTTTTTACCTTGTTGGTATTTTTGACCTTCAGCACATCACCTGCCATTTAACTTCACCCTTGTTCTGTTTGCTGTATACCAACATACCTGTCTTTTCCATGGCTTCCCCGTTGCTAAATGACTGAACACTCCCTGCCTCCTAATCTAAATCTGGTGGTCCTCATCACCAGTCTGTATGAATTTTGTATTCTTTCTGTTGTCAAAAGCCTCGCTATTGCCTCTTTGTACATGTAAGCCTTTCCACAGTGCTCACTCTTTTATCATTCCAGAGTTACATGCTCCATGACTGTACACAGTAGCATAATTCTCTTTTGTTTTCCTTTGATAGTGCGAAATGCTCTGCTTGTTTTATACTTCATCAGCTGCTGAATATTTTGCAAAGTCTTCATTGAATTGCCTGTAATGTCCACATGATCTTCCTCTGTAGCAGTGTCTTGTTGGAACCTAGTGCTGTGTGTTTACTATTCATTATTTGTCTGGTTTTTCCTCATCTGCATTATATTTTGCCTATCTTTATGTCAAACTGATGTCATTTTATCACCCGATGAACTCATTATCATGAGATCCTTTTGTAACTCTTCACAGTTGGCTTCAGGTATGACTTTGCAAAAATTTTATGTTAACTGCAAACGATCTTATTGTTTATGGGTATTGTTGCAAAGCAGAGAAGGAAACTCTCTTGGCAAACCTAATTATGAAAATTACAGTATATTATTAGAAGTAAAATATGATATTTAATCTTGTAAGTTAGTTGTGAACTTCTGCTCTGACTTTAGTCTTCATACTGTCTGCAAATGCTTAGCACTTTAACTGCTCTTTTAAATTAAATTTCTTTTAACATCCATAAGGCCTAAGTCATCATGCTAACTGGGTTCCACAAAAATCAGGTTACAAAGATGAGATGATTCATTTGCTTTCATTTTTCTTAATTTTGAGCTTTTAGGATTTGTATTTCCTAGTTCTTCCCTGCCATTGTCAGTTGTACTCCTTAATAAAAACTGACAGCTGCTTGTAAGCATATTTGTAGGTGAGAAGGTTTTATGAAATGCACTTGATGTTTTCAGATGTCCAGTGACATGGGCAAGAGAGAGCTGTGCTGCAGTAGGGTTCTGTAGTGGGTCCTTAAACTTGAAGATCCTTGCAATAGGAATCAATATAAGGTGGTGGTGGTTTGAGGGTTTTTTGTTGTTTTTTTTTTTTCTTTTCTTAAAGAGAAGGGAAATTAAAACAGACTTATAGTAATATTCTCCTTTGGTGAAGTTAATCACCTGTATCTCACCTATCTGGGTCTCCATTCACCAAAACATCAGCATACTTTTGACTTAGGGGAAAGGTAAATGTGATAATCTTCGAAGTGCTTCACTGGAAGATAAAAATGATTTTCCTGAAATAGGACTTTAAAATTGGTGGAGGGGTTTCTATTTTCTGATTTCAAAATATTATTTTTTTTATTTGTGTGGCTGTATTGACTTCAGTTTCGGAGTTAGGAAATTTAGGTTAGGAATAATCATGCAGGATTATTTAATTGTTTTCCTGATGGACTTTGTTCCACTGGTGAAAAAACATGGGGCCTTAAATTGTGGATTTCCATTCAATTTTACGTAACCATAATAATTAAATTTACACCCCGCATTATGTAAATTGAGTGAACTTTTTGTGTTAGAAAGCATAGAGCTAGAATACCACTGAATTTTTGTTGTCTCTCTCTTTTCTATCTTTTCAGGGTATGATTTTTTGGGGAGTTGGGGCCTTTTTCGTGTTTGGTTGGTTGGTTTTTTGGGAGGGGGGTGTGTAGGGGCACACTGCTACAGGGGTGGGTTTAGGTTTTTTAGGGGGTTGTTTTTGTTTTGGAATTTTTTTTTTTTTTTTTTTTTTTGTTTGTGGGAATTTTTTATTTGGTTTGGTTCGGTTTTGGTTTTTTCAGGTTTTTTTTTTTTGTTTAATTTGTTTTTTTTGTAGCAGGCAGTCCTGTTCAGTTGCTATGAAGTGGTACCATGTTTGCTACTGTTTCAGGTGATGGGGAGAAGGATAAATGTGAAGAAGAGCCATTCAAGTAGGTTTTCAGGATTTCTAGAATCTATGCATTGTAATAAAGTGGATATCTCTGTGAAAGCCAAATATTGGTAGTGCAAACTTTGTAGCCTGTAAAGTTGGAGAGGATTACTGGAGGGCATAACTTTGACCGAGAGTGAGGTGGTTTGTTTATTTTTTTTTTTTTATTTTGGTTTGGGTTTTATTTTCTGGTCTGGTTTGATTTTATGTCTCACCTGTTTTATTCTAGAAATGTTGTATGAAATGGAAGGAATTCCTACCAGGTGTCAGGGGCCAGAGTGTATACAGGCTGAAGGTTAGAAGTTATAAAATCTCTTATTTACAAGCTAAGCAAATATTGCACTAAAATGAGGCACATGCAAAACACACATTTTTTAAAAGTTTTTTTTGGAATAGAAATGTGTTTAAGCATAACAGCAGCAGTCTACTTGTTATGTTTATATAGTTTTTTTAATCTCTGAGTGTTGTTGATGATGTTACTTATTTGACCAAATCAAATTTATTTTTTTCTTTTTTTGAAATTTATTCACTTTGTAACACAGAAATTTTGACATTGTATTTCAAAAATAGTGTTTTATATTGAGGTGATACTTGTGCAGGGTTAGAGGAAACTCTTGAATTATGAAGTTATGCAAGGCAATACAGTGTGTCTTTAAATATCCTTTTGGCACTAAACTTGAACTACAACAAATGAGTTAAGCTTCTGAAAAGGACAAAAGTGTCGAGACTTACTTTAACCAGTCCAAATTTTCCACTGCAATGTGAGCAGAAAACTGTCTCTTGCCAAAAGCCAGCTGCTTGTGCTCAATTGTCAGAGGAGTCTCCACTGCTTTGGAAGTGCTGGCGAATGCCAGCCTGTGCTTACCTGTTCTGCTATTCCCAGCAGGATGGAGAAATCTCTGCAGTTACAGGTAAGCAGAGATAGCAGAAAAAGGTCTGGAAAAGGACTCTGTCAAACCGTTTATAGGAAATGTGTTCGGTTTTCACTGCAAAACATTGTCACTTGTTGTGTCAAGTGATGAAAGCACATGATTTTTCAATTTTTTAAAGACTTTTTTTTCCTACTGCTCTCTTTCGCAATAAATAGCCGAGTTAAACTAGAGATTGTAATTTGAATATTGAGAATTTTTTTATTTGAGGTGGGGACATGCCTGGCTTTGGGACATGCACTAACACTGCCTAACCTGTCGGTATGGCTGCCTAAATCCATTCCCTTTTCGACTTCTAAGCTAAGAGAAATTAAAACAAAGATTATATATTGAAGTTACTTTTCAAAGACACTGGATGGAGTTTTTTATTGTGGTTTGGGGTTTTTTTTCCAGAAATCTGAATGTAGTTTATGTCCCCTTTTAACTGTTATAGACAAATTAACTATATACATGGCAGAAAAATGAGTATAAACTCATCCAATGTCCTTAGTGTAGGCCAATAAACTTTCCCAGTTTATTTCTGTGTAGCCTTTCTGTGTTTACGTACTTTATCTCCTGTTAGTTATAAATTAAAAAAAAAAAAAAGGTTATTTTCTAAAATGAAACTGAGTTGAAAAGTAACTTTCTTCAAGTGGCAATGCACGGTGAGCTTTTTGGACTGAGGGAGACATATTACACAAATCAAAACAACAGATCGATATGACCCATTTTTATTGGGTCAGTGCTTCTTAATTGGTGCTCAGGCAAAAAGGAAGGTCAGTAGCAGTACTGCACACCAAACCCAAAATCTGTCATTCTGTGGCTCAGGAAAAAAAAATGTTTACTTGGTAGGCAGTGTCTGCAGACAGTTATTGTGCACTCCTTCCAGTGCAATATTGTAACTCCATTATTTGCCTCAGGATTAAATAGAAGTATTCAAGATTTCCAGGAAAACAGACATTAACCAGAAGTTGCAAGTCATATGAGAAAAGCTCTTCTTTGCTTCTCTGCCACCAGTTGCAAAAACAGTTTTAGAGGAAAAGCATTCTCTTTATTGAACTTGTGATAACTATTTGACAACTGAATAGTGGTTCACTAAATGCAAATTAGTTTTATTCCAGAAAGAATGAGCCTGCATTTTATGTTGTCAAATACAACACAGGTAGTCTTCGAAGCTTTAAATGTTGGTTTTGTTTAGGGTTTTTTGTTGTTTATTTGTTATTCCTTGTGGACAAATGCATGAATTTTGAAAATAAATTTTCTTACTGTCATCTTCACATGGAACATGATTAAAAATTTTCTTTATTCACCTTGGAGGACCAAAGATAATCAGCAGGAAGCCATCTCTGTTTACAACACAAAGGCAACATAACTTCAGAAGAGACCAATTACCTGTTAAATACTACCTTTTTTCTTCAAGGCCATGCCAAACCCCCCATTTCTGGTTTCTTCTTAATTGGGATGGGTCTTTGAAAAAATGGCTTCTAGTGGGAGATTTCAGCTGCTCTCTGAATGCTAGTATAAAACCACTATTTTAAAAATAAAAAATAAATCTGCTATGCTATAGGTGACTTGAAAGTTAGGTTGCTGTTCCATCTTTTTAACTGCTGTAAGATATCAAGTATGCTGTCATAGGTACCTAATCTGGCTTTGCAGTATGTCCTGTGAGATATTTGAGCAGTAAAGCACTTGTATATGCTCTGCTTCATAAGAACTTCTTTAGTTTTGGAAGTTAATAAAACTGGTATTGTGTGTTACATGCACGCTACTAATGGAGCGAAAGGAGAATTGAATCCTTGTGATAAAATGGATTCTGAGGAAGGCTTGCATGGGCAACCTCTGAGTACTAAAGACACTACTGAGGTTTTTTCTTTTCCCTGCTGAAAGCACTTTGCCATTGTGATAAGTCACTTCTTCCAAAATATGTTTGGGATGCTTATAAAATGCTTTGGTTCTGGCAGAATGCAAGAGTGCCTTGCTTAGACTCCTTTAGGCAGGCTCTCAGGTTTTCTTCCTTCTCCTTTGGATTGCTAACAAAGATTCCTGCCTCTGGGGGTGTTCCTAAGTGATGCAGCTTGGGGTGCAGAGGAAGGGGTCTTGGTGTTTCTTCCTCTTGTGGTAGGTTTTAAAAGTCTTTTTCTCCAAGCTCCACTTTTGCTGGAGCTTTTAGTTTAAGACGTTCAGGGGTACTGATAGAACAAAACAGATGCTCTTGAAGGATTTTGTAGTCAGTCATCTTACTCTGCAGCTCTAAATGTGGTTTTCAAATTTTTGTGAATCTCCAAAGAAGTCCTGAAGTGTTTCTTTCCATAGCCATGCACCTCTCTTGAGAGTCTATGCTTTTGTCAAGAATTGTGAGAACCAGTCAGGCTTCCTCTTGGTATCCTACTTTTCATGCACATTATAAAGGACATTTCTGACAGAGCAGCATTTAAAAAAGGGATTGAGGAAATCCATGGAATAAAAATTCAGCGACCTGTTAAATACAAAGACTTCAGTTACAGGTTGTTGGGAGAAAATTCATGGAAATTATCACGCTTTCCCTGCCCCAGTTCTGCACTCTTCTGAAGACACCTAGTATTAGCCATAGTTGCAAGCTGCATTTTGGGCAAGATGGGCTCTTCAGCTTATCTGCTAAGGCCATCCTTGTGTGTGTTGTTATCCTGTACTCAGGTAAAAGGTGGAGGAATAGCACAGGAATGCAGGTATATTATCTCAGAACAGTGATGTTGCTTGAATTTTGTGTAGGGAGTCTGTTCAGCAGAATGGGTTTAGCACTTAAGAGGCAGTTGGAGTTCATAGCATTAGGTAGTGCTCTTGCTGCCCTCACCTCAGGAGCTTGGTTTGGATGTGCCATGCAACTTCCTAGAGTTGGGTAATTTTCTGGAGTATATAATTAATAATGCTGTTGGCAGTTTTCAAACATGTGCAACTTGTGAGTTCGACATGTCATTAATTTACATAGAGTCCTTGGTTTATTCAGACTTATCCTTGTCTTTCAGTGCAAAGGGATGCTGTTTGTCACATAAATACCCCGGCAAGAGTTGTGCCTTCTTGGCTTAGTGCAAAACTGGACTAGAGGAAATAGAAAATTGACAACAGCCTGAGCTCTTTTAGATTGTGCTTCTGTGTAACAGCATGTTATCGGTCCTTTGGCAGGTGAGAACAGTCATTTGATCACACATTCCCCCCATGCCAGTCTATAAAAATTTCACAGTACGTAAGCACACTTTTCTATAAATATTTTACAGTCCTGAAAAACCATAAATACAATGTGTGTTTGCAGCTGGGTGTGAGTGGAAGCTCCTGATGCACTGGGGTACCCTTTTCTGGGGAATTGGGTTTGATTAATAGCTATTACGTGCTGCGCTCTGCCAAAAGCAAAACATTTGTGTCCACAAGAGGCCAAGTGGTAACGTCATTGCTGCCGGGGATGATTAACTCTGCTTGCCGAGGCACAGAAACAGAAATTGCTTTTGCCCTCTTGTCAAGGTGGGAACAGAATTCTGTGTATGAAATTCATACACCTAGAGGATAAAATCAAATTAATTTGGACTTAGAAAGTGTTTGAGACTGTGAGAAGGTACAAACCAAGAGAGGAGGAGTAGAATAAAAACAAAAGTAATTTGCTAGAAGAAGAAAACTCTTTTCTGCAATTGCGTTTTAACTGACGCATAATAAGCATTAGTTTTTCCAGCATGACTTCGAAGCACTTTGATATTCGAAAATACTCTTGTGGGCTGTAGTCATCCACAGACCTAAAGTTCAGCAGAAATATTTCATGGTCCATTAGCAAAGTAGTACAGTAGGTTGCTGAAAAGGTCCCAGGCTGTGTCAGTTGTTTCACAGTCAGTGGTACACCTTCCTCCTCACCTGCTTCCCCAGGGACAAAGGACATTAGTGTTATTAAATTGTAAAGCCAGCTTCAAAGGGAACCGGCAGGTTTTAACAAGAAGCTCATTGCATACTGTAAATAGTGTGGGACATACTAAAAGGCCTGAACTTGGCACATTAGTGATCGTGACAAGGAAAATATGGCTCATTTAGCAAAACTGATTTGAAGGTCATGCTCAGTTTAAATAAAGCAGACTGGTTTTTTCTAGTCTGTCCCTGGACTTCAGTCAGCTTAACTAAAATAGTTAGGATTGTCTCTGTGTAAAGTGTTCATCTGAATTACAGTTCACAAGTGTTCGTTGCTGGTTGTATAACAGGCAAAGAGATGTTGCAATAGTTAATCTCCAAGTCAAGCAGATAAAATAAATAATGGCTCTTTTGTAAGTCCTGACTTCAGCTAGGTTCATGTTGAATTAATATAAGACCCAGGATTAGAATTTTAGTATTTTTGGCTACCAGCCATCTGATCAAACAAGTGGTCTGCTTCCCCAATACGGCAGTTCTGGCTTCTTCCTCATTTGAGCAATACCAGTTTCCTCAAGGCCAAATGGGAGCTGCTTAACATCTTAAAGTGGAAAAAAATCACTGAAAGTGATTAAAGAAATGTTCATACCTTTCATTTGAAATTTGTAGAAGAAAATGCATTCATCATGTTCTACTGTAATTGAATGGCTTTTCTTAAAATTGTTATGGGCACAGAAAGATTTCCCATTCATATTTTCCATCAAAGAATGGATTATGTTTCATGGAAACCTGTCCTATTTTCTCTTGTTTCTTGAATTTAGGGAATTTTGCGACTTCACAATAGTTTGGAGAAGAGCCAAAAGTTTGATTCTGGTTTTAATGCTGTCTTTTTACATAACTATGCAGGTGCTACTAACCTCTACTGTGCATTGTCCAGTCTTACTAGGTATCTAGTATAAGGGTACATATAAAAATGATGAATATTAGAAATTGGTTTAAAAAGAACACAAATCAAGCATAGTACTCACTGATGAATGGTACTGCTCTACTGTTGTATCACTTCTGGTCCCATTTCCTAGATGAGATGAGAAAAGCCTATCCACCACAGGAAAATCTCCTGCATGTTCTTTCTTTAAGATGTAGTTTATTCAAATGTGATTAACAAGCATGCTGACTGTTACATTGTTTGTCTGAAAAACGACTTTGGTTTTTATTTAATTCACGTTAGCATCTTTTGATATAGGATCCTCTTTGTATTGGCTAGCGGGGAATCTTGCACTGAGTCTTAAATTAGCATATGATGCCTGAGAAGCCAGCCTTGTTTTCCAGGGACAGGGAGCATGTCCTGTGAGATACAGCGCCATAGCTAAAGGAGCTTGCAAAGAGGCGCCAGACCTGGTGAAGGTGGGGTGCTCTGTCCTGCCTGCTCTACTCCTCACTCCATCAGTGGGACATGAGCAGGTGGCCATGTCTCTGTTGAGTTGCCTGGCATGTGTGAAGCAGGGGGATTTATGCTGCTGTGTTATTCTGCACCTGATGAGGCAGATCAGAACGAATCCAGCTGTAGCCTGGGATTAATCTGCAGCCTTGCTTTCCTCAGCAGGGAATTTGAGGGAGCTCAAGAGAGAACTTCACAGGGGAGTCAAGGAAAAGGCAAGTAACTGGAATTTAAAGCAACAGTGGATTGCACTTGTGGGGTTGCAGTTGTCCTTTGGTGTGCAGCTTCTCTTCTGTTTGGAGGCCTTGAAAGCACCAACAATGGGGAAAAAAGGACATCTAAGAGTGTTAGAATGAGGTTTAATTGAAAAAGAGAAGCAAAGTTCCACCATCTTTTGGACTAAAGCACCTGCCAGTGTCTCCTAAACATATGTCTGTGTCCTAAATGATTTGAAAGTGGAGTTCACTGTGCAGCTGCGAAGAGGATGTATGACTTTGTGGGATTTGAAGTCCTTTTCCTGGAATAAGAGTGAGGGTTCAGTCATTTTCAGTCTTTGAATATCTGTATTTCCATTGTGAATATTCAGGATACATAACTTGATCTGGTTACAGAAGCATGCCTGTGTGTTAAACTTAGGCTGGGAATCTTTCCACTGGGTTTTGTCTGTAAACACAGTGAAATGCAAAGCAAGTTTCCTTTGAATATAGGTCAACTGCTGAAGAAGCAGCAGCTTTTTGAAGGAACAAAATTCATGTCAGTAGTCTGAATATGCATCTGTGGAGTGGGGTACATTGGTTAATCTGTGTTTTCAGATGTCTTGAGGCATCTGGAGATGGTTGTGCTTTGTCCCACATCACCTGACCCAGGTGAAATCATGATTCAAAACTAGTAAGTCCAGGCTGAAAGAAGTGGCTAAACTATTATTTTTTAGACATCAGTTTATTTTCTGAACAAAAAGGAGAATGTGAGTTAAAGCAGTATGTGATCAAGACATTGCTGGTTTGTGAACTTGTGCTGTGGAGTGTGAAGCTAGTGATGCTTATGGTTGACCCTGTCTGAGGGTAGAGAGCCTGTTTTCTGCTGCTTCCAGTTTCCAGCCAAACCTTAAAATTTCTACATGAAATTCTTTGTGCCTGATGTCTCCTGCAGGGTCTTTGTATTGTTTCTTTGTTAAAAAGTTTCCGAAATTTAAGACTGTAAGTATGATTTTCTGTGAGAAAGCAACATTAGTTTTTGTTTACGTGTAAGTGGGTAAAAGTTATAGCACAACCTGCTTTGGGTCTGGGGCTTAAAATTGTACAGTTCCATTTCCCTGGGGTTAGAGAGTTGACCTTGGTTTTCTGGAAAAAGATCTTACATTTGGCTAATAAAACAGTTTGTCTCTGAAGAGTGGTAGTATATGCATGGTGGGTTTGAAAACTAAGTTCTCATTACATTCTCTTGGCATTAGAATATCTAGCAGGTCTGTTTTGGTGGCTGTACGTAGGTCCTGAAGGTGAGTTTTATCCTGCCTGAGTTCATGTGTTTAACTGAATTTGGGCAGCAGTCTGTAAGTCAACATGTTTCTCCCTGCTAGTGACTTAGAGAAGGCTCACCTTGCTTTCATAACATCGTGAGTCTTTGGGTTTTTGGGGGGAGTTTGTGGTTTTTTATTTTGGTTTGGGGTTTTTTTGTTTGTTTATTTTTGTTTGTTTCCTTGTTTTTAAAACAGAGCATTGTAAATTATCAAACCTGTAAGGCTAAGTATATTTAGTACATCTCTTCTGTCTGGGAAAGAAGAGTTTATATACTTCAAACTGTACAGTTCCCTAAGTACAAGTGAGGGTTTTCTAACTTTTTAATTCTTGAGTTCCTGGTATATTTATAGAAGAAATACATGGATCACGTTGACAAATTCTGACAGTAGGTGCAACAAGTTGACCCCCTGTGTTGACATCTCTTACTGAAGATTTTAATGTCATGAATAATACAGAGTGGTTAAACCTTGAGAAGTGTAAAATTGTTTTAACACCTTTTGAGTGGACTTAGTGGTTCCACTAGAGATCTGTGGTGAGACCATGTGGAGGACTCTGCTCCTTTACTGGAAGTATCACCTGCAGAGATGACTTTTTAAGATGAGGTCTTTGCTCATTACTACTTGTTATCTACTGAAGCATGAATACATCGTGCAGGAAGTCTCAGCTTCACCATTACACAGATACTACATAATCCATTGCCACATCATCTGTCTGATAAGTAAAACTACTGTACCAAAGCACTTCATATTTTGCAGATAGCAAGAGCTCCTATTTTCCAGCTGAGAGATCCAGCTGGTTTGTAATAGGGCAAGGCTTTGTATTCCCTTGCAATTCCCAAAGATGCTGGCTGCCCCATGCTTCTCTGAGAACTTTTTCTGGGGGCTTCTAGTGTCTGTGTGCTTTGTCTTGTTTAATAATTAAAAGGATTTTTTTTCTTAACCATGACAAAGGCCTCCTACTCCTCTAGGCCTTGCTAGCTTTCTGCAAAAGGGAAGTGATGCTTATCCTAAAAGGGATCCCAAGCTAAATAGCTTTTACAAATACATGTCCATGAGTTTCATACACTTAGCATATGAAAAGCTGCATTTTTAAGTGTGCATTCTTGATCAATTCCATCGATTCAACTGTGTGAGAGACTGTAAATAAACAGTAATAGTTGTAAAAAGACAAAAAGAGTTTGTTCTTATGTTGAGTACTTCCTTCATCTTCAGTAAGTATCTTTTTCAGCTCAGTTGTCACTTTGTAAGCTTTGATAGTTTGTTTAGCTACAGTAGGGAGTGTTGCCTTGAGTTGGGTTCATTAATGATAATAACAACAAAACAACTAAAAAAACCCACCAAACAAACAAACAAACCCTTCTGCCTGGATAAGGGACACTGTTGGTGCTGAGGGCTTTGTGCTGGTGAGGTGCTGTTGGTTTTGGCAGGACAGCTAACTTTGGCTGGTATTGTGGGTCACAATTGAAATTAGTGGGAAGAAGAGCAGAGTTTGCATTTGCTGGAGCCAGTGGTTTTCTCCAGATGGGTGGGTTTTGCAACACTCAAGGTCAGGGTAAGTTATGACGTTAATAATGGCCTGTGACCTTGCAGGCATTTTATTGAGAATTACTATAATTATTGTTGTTCTTTTTCCTTCTTCTTTTTCCTTCTTTACTTCCATTCTTTTGTAAATTCCATTCTTTTTCCTTCTTTACTTCCCTGTTAACTCAAACTACAGGATTTTCCCTGTAACCACATTCTTGTCTCCTTTCCTTCTAAAATTTCTTCTGGTCCCTCTCTCCTCCAGTGTTCACATCCTTTCTCCATCTTTCTTCCATTTCCTGTGAAGTCTCTCCCTTCCTTTCTGTTTCAAAACCAGCCATTTCCTTTTCCTACCTTCCTCTTCCATTTTTCCCTTCTCATGAGCGCTTTCTTCATATGTTGAATTCTACTTTTCTTGGCTTCTCCCATAATTTTATTCCCTGTTTTGTCTTTTCCCTCCCTTCTACTTGTTTTGCTTCCTTCATGTTTGGGCTTTCAAGGTGGCATCTCTTCCTTCATCCTCCTGGTGCAGGTAAAGGGCAGAGGAGGTATGACAGCTGCCTAGGATGTGGTTGTGAACACGTAGGTCATGTAAGTGGTAGGGATGAAACACTCAAAATTATCCTGTCCTCATTATCCACTTGCCTCCTGCTGAAGGCATGGCCTCCTTCAGAAAGGACTCAGTTCTGTCTCCTGAGTTTGCACAAGTAGAAACTCCTGAGGCACCTGATGGCTCTTTGAGAAATCAGATGGCATTGCTATGTTTGACAAGATGTGGATTTTTGAGACAAACTTTTCATGCTTCCCTTTGTTTAGAGAATCTTCATATGTAGCATGAGAGTAAGAAATAGGATGATACTGTATTTCACTGTTCTACCCCCCACCCCCCAAATGGTTTTTGGTATGAATTCTTGCTGTAGTCTCATAAATCTTGTGTGTGATTCTGCTGTGCACTTCTTTTTTAAAAATCATGGCTACTGCTGTTTCTACACTGAGTGCTGTTTGCTTTGCTGCCACGTGCTGTGTCTGGTTTTTTTCAGTCTTAACACCTACTACTTGAGAAACAACTTTGTCAATTTTATGGTGTGCAGCCCTGCAGAGTATTACTACTTGTGACTTTCAGCAGTGTGCGGTATAACATTTACCCTTTCCCCAAAATTTCCGTCTGTCTCCTACATCTTTTACTGAAAACCGTTACTGACATTTCTGAATTGGAATGTGTGGCTCTAGGGAGAGTATTTCCTCTTTTACATTTAGCCAGCTAAATCATCAGCTCAACAAGCCCTTGTGGAGAGGCTCTTCTTGTCTTTCCTCCTCTCTTTCCTTTTCATCAGTTATGAGTATTTTCTCACCTCTTTGTATGCTTTCAGCTTAATCTCATTCTTCATTGATGCTGTCAGACAACATTGACAGAATATTTTATTTGAGGATTTTGTAATTTATGTACTGTACCATAACTGCATAGAATTATTTCAAAATGTACTAATTTTCTCATTATTCTTTATGACCAGGTAAAGCTATCTAAGTGTCATCCAGACCTCTCTTTTTGCACATTGGACTTGAAACTAAATTTTTGAGCAATTAGCATTGCATTGCCTTTATTCATGCTAGCAGTAGAAACTTTTGGTTTAAGTATCGGTCACATAGTAAAACTCCTGGTAGCATTGCTAAGTAGTAGAAAAGCCTTTTGATGTGAAGACCTAGAGAAGTCAGAACTGGAATCTGATCCCGAAACTGGGTGTGAGTAATTCTTACTCACATTACTAACAATACTGACTTCAATTAAGACAGGTGAATCTAAGCACAGAATGGTAATTGTTCTGACATGGAAAAGCTGACAGTGTTTTTAGAAGTATTTTTATTGATGCATTTTAAAATCTCACTTATTTTAGTCCTTCCCCTTTTCTTTTTTCTTGCACAAAAATAATCCATCAATTTTGTCTGGTATTTGCAAAGTAAAAGTTGTGTTCCTTTGAAGCTGAATAGAAGGAAATATCATGTTCATGGTTTTGCTGTCTATGTATAAAATATAGTTAGTTGTTAAAATTTTTATAATATCTAACCCTTTGGTTTTCAAATCTGTTTTTCTGTAAAATATCCTAGGTATTTTATAGTCTCCAAATAGTTTAAGTGCTATATTGAAATCTGAGGTTTTGATGCTGAACAATGTATTTGCAGAGGTACACAAAAGCTAATTAAATAAAAGAAATATTTAGATAAAGACTTCCTCATATCAGAAAGGACTCATTAGAGCAGAGTGACTTGGTGGTGAGCCCTTTCATGAAGCCTTTATGAAGCAGCCTCCAGGTTAATGGGAAAACTAACTCTATTGTCTACATATGGAAAGTTTTATTCCCTGTAATTTTGGAATTACTTTTTTTTTTTCCCCTTGAGAAGTAGAGGGAGACAAAAAATCTGAGCAGAATACTACCATCCTCATTACTAAGGAAGAGCAAATAATGAGTAACAACTTAGAATGTAGTAACACAATCTAAAAGGCCAAGTGATAAATTAATGGAAACGAGTTCTTATATATTGTTTTGGAGACTGAACACATTAGATTGAATTGTTTCACAACCAGCGTGCCTAATTATTGTGTCTGCCACATTCGTCTATTTAAATCATTCCCAACTTTTGGATTGCTGCCTGGAATATTACTGCAGTACGTGTTTCAACTGGTTATTCCCTTGTCATGTGTAACTTCACAAAGGAGGAGGATTTTTTTTTTTTTTTTTTTGGAAAAAGAAATGAGTGAACTTTGGCTGTATGTTTATAATATCTGATAAAAAGGGACTATAGGTTTCATAATGTTGATTTGAATGAGTTGCACGTGAACTGATGCTGTATTTGTTTTGTCAGGTCAGTGACTTAAAAAGTGCCTTTGCCAAGTCACTTTTACGAGCGAGGACTGCTACGCCCGTGTTCTCAAAATCCCATCTTTGCCAGCCAGACATTGCCTTCACCTTACACCTGGCAGAAGATACCTCAGCTGTCTCCATTTGCCAATTATTTGATGGAAAACTGAAAGCAGAAAAAGGACTATTATTATTATTATTATTCCTGGGACATGAACAAATGACTGCATTGCTTTTCTCATGTAATCAATACCGGCACGCAACCATCAGAGGACTGCTGTTCTATCAAGGAGTGCCATTGCATTGATGGACCTTGGCTTAAAACTGCTGCATCCGTGATTACAATCAACAAACCCACGTGTTTTACAGACAGAAATGCGACTGAGCATGTGTTTTCCCAGCCAAAAGTCTACAAGCGGGACTTAATGATTGATGAGTGACTGCTTGCTGATAAACTTTCTCTGCTTGTTCTGTTTTGTGTGTGTTGGACATCGTTAATTGTCCCCCACTGTTGGTTTTTTTACCTTTCTTTTCAATTAGATTTGAAGGGTTTTTTTTCTGATTTTTTTGCCTCCTCTCCCTTTCCTTTGTCATTAGTTTTGGAAATTTCTTCAGCATAATTCACCCGACAGCAACTTACAAGTTCAAAATCAGCTTCTCATCATGGCTTTGAATGTTGCTCCTGTACGCGATACAAAATGGCTGACATTGGAAGTGTGCAGGCAGTTTCAGAGGGGAACTTGTTCACGCTCTGATGAAGAATGCAAATTTGCACACCCCCCTAAAAGTTGCCAGGTAGAAAATGGAAGAGTTATTGCCTGCTTCGATTCCTTAAAGGTAAGAAAAAAAAACTGCATGTGTAGTGGAAATGCTACTACATTTTAAGTAGTGAAAGTAAAATATGAAACGATGAGTTACAACTAAACCAGGTTAATCAGAAAGTGATTCATTCTTGGTAAGATGTATATTGAAACAAATGTTGTTTATCATAACATTTGTTTATTGAAGCTTTAAGACTTCTTTCTAAGGATTTTTTTTCCAAATGTCACTATGTTGTTTACAAAAATTGCATGTGACTGTGGGATACAGAATTGCTTGCAGCTGGTAGGACAATTGTATTCTCCCAAGTACATTTTATGAATTATAATTGTTTCATGGTAAATGAAAATACACAGTGGCACAATACTAGGCCATTCCCAGAGTCCTAAAGAAACAAATCATATGGAAAGAGTGCAATTTTTTTCATTTAGATCACGAGAAGTAAGAAATGTTTGTCCATTACTTCAGTTTTGACACAAGGGGTTGTTTACTCTTGGTATTGGAGACTCCGTTAAATTAATAGGATTGGTAATTACATGTACGGATAGTGCAGATATCGGCATAAGTTTAGGACGGGCAAAGGGATTCTCTCCTATGGAGGATATTTAGCAATTATGTTGTTAAGCCATCAGCTTCTTCTGACTTCCTAATGACATCAGGCATGCTTTAGAAAACTATTTTAAAAAGTTCTGTGAAAATAGTTCATGTACTGCATAAAAGAAGATTAATGACCCCCTGGGATTTGAGGAGTACACAGTGTTTTCCATGATGATATGTTTGTGTTCTTGTGTCAACAGAAGGAGAAAGCTTATTTTGTATCAATAATTAAAGGGTAGAATTGAGCATTTCAGATTT
Organism: Erpornis zantholeuca; assembly: GCA_013400515.1. NCBI lineage: Eukaryota > Metazoa > Chordata > Aves > Passeriformes > Timaliidae > Erpornis > Erpornis zantholeuca. The sequence goes on from VZTN01000054.1 coordinate 261,679, forward strand.
TATTTTGAAAGTTTTACTTATGGCTTTATCTTCTGGGCATGGGAGAGTGACTTGGCTGGCTTTTTAAATTTAGCTCCGAGGATCAAAATTTCGCTTACCAAGAACTCTTTCACTGTGAAAACATCAGTCTGAAAGAGAAGAAAAGTCAGGGTGGTTTATTTCCATTATAACTTTTTTTTTTTTTATGCAATGCAAGATATTCCGTTAGGCATCTGCCTTCTGTTTTTTCTCATTTGTTCTTTTCTTTTGAAGATTTAGAAGATAGTATCTCAGGGGAAATGTTTCTGAGGGCGTTATGTTCTGTATGTCGTGTGAGCCAGAAGAGCACCTTTGGAGTCATGGCAGTATGTCATCAAGGGCTATTAATGACCTTAATCCATGGATTACTGCACGATAAACTGTAACAGCTTCTTTGTAGGTGTTCTTGTATATTGGTTGTCTGCCAGTGGGATAATTTTTCTTTAAACAAGCAGACTAGTGCCTGCAGCAAGTGGGCAATACTCTGATTTTATGAAAAATAAGCAGGTCAGTAGAAGGGGGTTTTTATGTACTATTTTTATGTGTTGTAAAGTCTTGGGTCTGTGGCTGGGAGGCTGGATATAAGCAGCCAGCAGGACTCAGTCACCCCTGGGCCGGCAGGGCGGTGGATCTGCAGTGAGAGAGGTGCTGCTGCAGCATCATTCTGGCCAAAGCAGTGATGAACCTGTCCTTGATGCCTGAGGACAGCATCGCTCTCCCTGGTAGCGCTGGGCACTCACAGTTGCCAGCTATTCAAGCTGGAGACTTTTGTTCAGGGATGGTTATTGTCTGCAAATAAAAGCTGGAGTCACAGACTAAGCTAATAATACCGTGAAAAGAAATCCTGAGGGATCACAGTGGATCGTTTACTGACAACCAGCATCATTGCTCAGTGGAGAGAAGTCTTAAACCATGTAAAACAATGTAGTTAAAGCAAGCAGCCATGTTTTGACCTAGTGTGGGAGGACATCTATCCTGGACAGCCAGGCCACTCCAGCCCAGCTCTGGTGGCTGAAGTGGTGCTGCTACTCTGTCCTACTGCCCATCATCACTCTCTCACGTGCAGAAAAGAGCATGCACCTGTGCCTTCCGTCTTGAATCTTCTAGTTGAGTCCAATGGGTTAAATTGCTGGGAAAGACGGGATTATACCAAGAATTCAGATTGTGGCCTGAAGCAGCAGAGGAGGAGGTGCAGATTTCTTCCCACCAAGTCTGCTGCAGGTGGAGGGAAATCCAACAGTGGAATGACAGTCCCTTCAACTGCACCTTCTTGGCTCTGAGCATGAGTCGGAGCTGTGCACTTCCATGTGTTACCTGATCCCACTGTGCACAGGAAACTGTTTGGGACCACTGTGAGTGCATGGCTCTGGGCTGTGCTGACTGGTGTCCTCACAGTCATTATCTCAGTTATTCGGAAGAGAGTTTGTAAATGGACGTATCCACAGCAAGAATATGTGTGCCTGGTTAGCTTAGTTTGCTTATATTGCCCACTGAGGGACTTAGGTTAGTCACGTGAATCTATTTGATATGTAGCTTTTGGAAGTACTGGTGTTGATCACAGAGTTTCAGAATAAGGTTTTGGCACTGAGCAAGTGGAACTTTTCCTGTAAATAAACAAGCAGAACAGTCTAGATTTATAGATAAAATCAGAATTTAATTAAAAAAAACAGGAGTTATTTTCCTTGCTGAACATTGAACCACAGTCTAATGCAGGCAATTATTTAGCATTTATTTACATAGCATCTAGAGCTCTGGAGACTTAGCCTTTTAACTGTCTTGGTTTGGTGTACCTGCTGTAAAAATAAATTATGCTTAGTCTCTGGATAAACAACTTTCTACCCAGAAAATATACAATTTTTTTTTTTAGTCTATAGTGGAGTTATGTTACATTAAGGTAGTGCCTGGTAGTTACAGCTGCTCCCTTAGAAGTCAAACACAAGATACAGCACTCTGAGACAGACTCTCCTTTACACACCAGAAAAGAGGCCCTTTTTTGGGTAGGGACATATGCTCCCCTGCATGCCATCTTTTTTCCAGAATTCCATGGCAGAAAAAGGGAGCATAGTCTCAGTGTCTGCCAGCTGGATCAGACTACCAGAGCACTAGTATGAAGCTGCGGGAGAGAGCCCAGTGAATGGTCACAAAGATGATGAAGAGACTGGAGCACCCTTCCTGTGAGGAAAGTCTCAGAGAGCTGGGACTGTTCACCCTGGAGAAGGCCCAGGGGAATCCATCAATGTACACAAACACCTGCAGGGAGGGTGCAAAGAGGGCAGAGCCAGGCTCTGCTCGGTGCTGCCCAGCGACAGGACTGGAGGCAACAGGCACAACCTGAAACACAGGAGGATCCCTCTGAACATCAGGAAACAATTTGTCACTGTGAGGGTGACGAAGCACTGGTACAGGCTGCCCAGGGAGGTTGTGGACTCTCCATCTTTGGACATACTCAAAAACTGTCTAAGATACAGTCCTTGTAGGTCACCCTGCCTGAGCAGGGGATTAGACCAGATGACATCCAGAGGACCCTTTCAACTTAAACTTTTAATGTAACCAGAAGCACCTTCACACCAACTTTCCTGTAGCCTTACGATTTTTCTAATCTAGCAAAAGATCTCTTTTGGACCAAAGGATGTAATCCCAGCCAGGGACACTTGCCTCTATGTCATACCATGCCCTCCTTTGTGGTCCCACTGCTGTCCTTGTGATTGTGCAGTGCACCGGGTCGGAAACACAAGTTGTTGCTGTAGTTGCTGCAGAAGAGAGAAGGGCCATGTGGGACCACCAGAGCACTGCCAGTGACAGTGCCGTGGCCTTAGGCTGGGCTTCTGGAGTAACACAATTGCATCATAATCCAAATTTTCCTGTATTGAGGAAGTATATTTGTAGTTCCGGTGGTTCCAAGTAAAAGGTCAACAGAATTTAATGGACCCTGTTTGCTTTTAACTGAGAAAGTGTATTTGGCTGCTAATAGCTGTCCTTGCAGTACTTGACTTTAAACCCAGCAGAGGTTGCAACAGCAACTCATTGGACTGATTACAGCTTTGAGGAGCCAAAAAGCTCACTATGGAAGACTGTCTGGGCTCTGAATATCCTTCATCTGTGAGATGCTCCAGGCTAGACAGAAATAGCTAAAGACTAATGAGCCTGGGTCAGATTCAGGCCAGAAACCTGCTGGTTTCAAGCCAGGTTCTGCTGTATGGGCTTCTGAGAGGCAACTCAGCATTTGTTTCTCCCTCTTTGGTGAAGGACAGAGTCTGCTCTGTTCTGATCAGGACATTTGTGGGGTTTTAGGAGGATGCAGGTGGATCATCCCAGTGCACCCCATGGGTGGTGGGTGTAGCAGCTGGACAGATGTGTGCTCATTATCTGGCCACATCATTGCTGCCAGCAATGAGGCTTCCTCCAGCAGAAGCCCCACGTGACTGGGTCAGCCAGTGTGGCCACACAAACACACCCAAAACTGTGCTGGACAAGCGACCTTGGTGAGCTTAATGTGAGGATGAAAGTGTCTCCGGGCTAATCCAGTTCACTGTGCTTGAGGTGAATGAAGGGGAACTTTCCTGGCAGGGCACTGAGCCCTGATGGTGGGTGGGAAGATAAAGGGTGCTGAGAAAGCACTGCCAGAGCCCAAGCCTTGTCTGCTGCCATAACCATCCTGAAACCTTTTTGGAGCCCTTACAGGCTCCCTTTTGGATGCCTTTGGAAGGGTCTGTGAAGTGACCTGCCACACAAAAGTGTGTATTTCAGAAACTGCTTCATTTATGATTTTATACTTCTCCCTGGGTTGAAGTAGCTTAATTTAAAAGTGAATGATGTGGATATATAACACTTAATATGTCACATTTAGATTCCTCCAAGTTGGGCACTACTAGCAACTCTGTTTTCAAGGCTTTCTTGTCCTGTTAGTAGTAAGGAACAAAATCCTTTCAAAGGAATACTAATATATAATATAATGTGTGAGGACAAAAACATGCAACACTTCACTGTATTTTAATTGGAATAATAATTAAAAAAAACACATTAAAATGAGTGGTGATGTTTAGGATGGGGAAGAGGAGAAAGCTTGAGGAATAAGAAAATACAGTTGTGCATTTTGCTTAGAGTTAACTCTTTCGTTTGCAGGCAAGTCTGAATTTTCAGTCCTGGTGTCATTTCTTGACTGAAATTTACACCTTTTCTGCAGATCAGTTACTAGAAGGATATGTTGTCTAAGCTAATACAGGTAACAGAGAAGGTGTCTTAAAGATACCGTTGTTGCAAGTTTTATGGTGGTAACAAGGAAGCAACAGCTTCTTTAGGGCTTCAGGTAACTTTTTCAGTGTTTCATTAGTGTCTAAACACTTTGAACTCTTCTATTTATTGAGCCAGCAGACTACTGTGAACTGGTCATTTGCATTTTCATGAAAGCCTTTTAAGAATATGTCTATCTGGTCTCATTTGGCACCACAGAATAAAAAGTAATTGAAAGCTGTGCACAGACTTGCTTACCAAGTTAAAAAGGTTACTGGAAAAAATAAAAAAGAAATTTAAGGAACATGCACTATGTTGAAAGATCTGGAACTGAAAATAATCTTTTTAAAATGTCCTCATCTTTATTTAGAAAGAGGGGAAAGAAGGCTTTGTAAAGTGAGCAGGGTGTTTGTACAAGAGTGAGCTCAGAGTTGGGAGGTAGTAGGTAGTCATTTGTCTTCCTGTGATTCTTTTTGTGGGTCTCTAAGTGTTTTACAAATGTCAGGTACTCAGGATCATTTCACAATTTGAAGTAAGTAATACCTGCTCACATTTGGCAGGTGAAGCATTCTGATCAGACTGTAGATGAGCATGAAAAGGGGATTGGCTAGTTTTGTGTATACTATACAGTATTTAAATGGGTGTTTATACTGTCCTAGCTGGCTGAATTTCTGTCCATCACTCAATTATGTGGTGTGACACTGTTCAAAGACAAGGTGAGTTCAAGGACTGTGCCCACAGCTGGTGGGGAAAGAAAGACCGAAATGAGTAAAGTAATTTCTCTTGGGCAACAGAGTGGCTTATACCTCCTGGGCCCATGAATTTTGCCTGCTTTGCTGCACAGTGACCCAGTTTCAGCAGGATGTTGGGGGATAGGCTGCCCTTTTCAGTAGTTGTGGGCTCTGGGGACAGGGAACTTGCAGGGCAAACCTTTTCAGATGGGGGATACAGAATCCAGATCTCACTCTCCCTCCAGAACAACAACTTTGGTACATACTTTATTTTTCACCCACCTCTAATTTTCTTGTAAAATGTCCAGTAATCTTCAGGTAGCCTGACAACATTACCTGGCAGAATCTTTCATGTGTCTGAGTTCTTGCAAAGTGTGGGCATGGAGAAAGTGCCAATCAAGGCCAGTTTTCTAAAACTCTATTAACTCTCTAGAGTTAATTCTGATTGAATTAACTCTGTGGGCTCCCTCTGTGTTCAGAATATCAATGGCCACCCTGGGGCCCCATTTGGCCCAGTGACCCAGTAGTGGCCACTAATGGATGTCTTGGAGGTGGTGTGTAAACATGCAGTGGCTTCCTGGAGTGCATTTCTGGCTCCTAGTGATGTGCTGCTCAGGGACACTGAGAGCCAGACGTGATACGCTTGTACCTAATAGCTCTTGGTGACCATCTTTCCACTGGATTTTTCCTGCTCTTTAACCATGCTCACATTCAACACACACAGCAACGACCTCCACAACTTTATTACATGCGGTGTGGAAACCAACTTCTGTTGTTCTTTTCAAACCTCCCCATCTCATGGATGCCCCCAGTTCTTGCACTGGAAAACAGAATAGATTCTCCTTTGAATTGTCCTAAGGATAAATCTGGGTGGGTTTTTTTCCACTGACTTCACTCTGGAAGGGGTATGTTTCTCCCTAGTGGGTTCAAAGGAAGCCTTGTGAGGGAAATTTTAAATCTGCTTTGTGAAAATGCTGTTCCCAGGACAGGTATGATTCCCAAAGGCCCTGCTTTTCAGGCTATAGCAATCTTTGCACTCAGAATAAAGTGCTGCATAGAATTATGCCATTCTGTTTCCTGAAACTATATTTTACCTTGTACCCGATCCATGCAACTGAGAGCAGCTGCTAAAAAGAGGTGGTTACGTCCAGGCCTATCACAGCTAGCTCCCCATTTTTATCTCTCTTCAGGTGATCATGCAGCCATGCGACTTGAGTTGATCCAAAGGAAAGGGAAGAACTGCGTTAAATCTAAGTTGAAACTACAAATTTAGATAGCACCATCTTGAGTAAAATGAGGTAAAGGGGGTTTAAGAAGAGATAAGGTTTTTTTGAAGACCCCTCCTTTGTCTCTGAGCTTAGGGACTCTTAGTATCGCCTGTTCTTGTTTATTTTCTGAAAAAACCTCTTTATGTTCCCCTGTAATCCTCAGCAAGCACAAGTTCATTTATTACTTCCTTTTTCCTGTTTGTCTCTCTCATATCTATGCATGCGTCTGTTTCCATGTTAGCTCTTCTCGTTTGGAAGGGTTAAAAGGAAGGTAAGATTAAAAAACAAGTAGCTGAACTGCTGGGCTGACACACTTAAAGATCCATCAGCTTGGCTTAAATTAGTATAGAGAAACTGCAATAAGCCTTTAGCTATTGTATTACAGGGTGTTTAGCTTTTTCAATTTTTTTTTTTAATTTTTATTTTTAAAAAAGGCTATTGATACTTGATCACCATAGAGGGCACCGTGCTCTGAACTTTTCTGATTTATCTCAGAACAAAGTCTGGAGGCCCAGCTCATCCCAGCCACCTGCAGGAGCCCTGGTGGACTGCCAGGGTTGAGCCAAGGGCTGGCTGCTGTGGTAGAGGGCCACTAGCCATCAAGTCAGCTCAGAGGAGCAAGTCTTAACCTGCTGTCCGTGTTTCTGCCTTCAGACTGAGGCTGTGAAGAGCAGAGGAGTTGAACCAGTTGAAGTTCATTACATAGCCTGCTACAAAAGCTGAGTGTCTCGTTCGAGGCCCTGTTTTGTTTCCTCATTTGTCTTTCTCAGCAGCAGCACGAAGAGCACGAAGCTGTCCTGGCTGTCCCTGATATCACCTGTCACCACCTGACCTGCCAGATTTTAAAACTGCATACCTTGTTATAACTTAAAATTCCATTGTCACAGGAGAGTGTGGTTGGATACCGAGTCACCCAGGCCTTCCTTCGCTCTGAACTCACGGGAAGCCCCTCTTCCCAGTGTTGTGGTTCAGTAGTAAATCCTCTCAGAAGTCAGAGCAGGCACTTTTCATGAGCAGATGTGTCACAACAGCCTGGCCCTCCTCCAGCCTGGTAGGGCCGCCTGATGAGAGCAAGGGGGTGGTACCAGTGCTGTTTCCAGATGTGAATGAGGGGGTGTTACCAGTGCAGTTTCCACTGCTGGTTTTGGTGTGTTAGGGCTGGCTGAGCAGGTCACCTGGCCCCTGGCTTGGGGAGGAGGATGAGCACTAGGAGCAGAAATGGTTGAAAGCAAAAGCAGTTAAATAAGTCACTGAGGGAGGTAATACAAATGTGTTGTCTTGTTCACTGAGCTGTGTTGTCCTGAAGGACTAAAGCAGTATGTAGTAGTTCATGGGAGTAGTCTTACGGGGTTAAATTAACTCTTGGAGCTTCCTGCTTCCGGAAGAGGCTTGCAAAGAGCATTTCCAGATACTGTGCCATACCCCTTCACATCAGATGCAGCTGCCATGTGGTTATCAGTCTAAATCTTATTATGTGAAGAAGAGCAGCAAGGCAGATTAGTTATGGCCACAGGAAACCTTGTATGAAAGGGCATGGTGTTTGGCAGATGTTCTTCAGATTTTCAGGCACTCCGGGGTGCTTCATATACCCATCAATTCACTGTGTAGTTTTTGTTGCTGCACCAATCCATGCTCCCCTAAGCCTTATAATAACCAGTTTGTGGGTGTAGTGAAGGCAAAATTCAATCAGAGTCTCTGACTCATCCCGTCACTAGGATTTTGAACACAAGAGCAATTGCTCACTGCCCACTCCTCCCCCACGCTCCCTATTAACTCAGGTCACTCACTGTTCCCACAGGCTTGCTCTCTCCAGGTCTCCCCACCTACTCTTTTATTTTTCTGGCAGGTGGTTCCTTTCGTTCCAGGTGCTTTTTTTTCTGTTGGCCTTGTGTACGTCGCTTTCGCTCAGCTCAGGCGTCAGCTGTTCTTCCCAAGCTGTTATACTTAGATTGCATCATAAAATACAAAATACAAGCTCAGGGAGCTTTCTGATGGAAAAGCCTAGCAGAGACAAGACTTGGATTCCTATTAGTCCAGTTCATACCCAGGATTAGAAAGTTATTTTAAATCTAAAAATCAACACAACAAGAGTTGGTGAGTGTATTTGCAAGTCTGATTGACAATCTTGTTTTCTTCTTATATGAAGACTGGCACCTTTTTTGAGGAGATGGACTTCATTGGAACCCTATTGCAATAAATGGAAAACTGTGGTTTTAGAGAGCTTGGAACATCATTGGAAGCCTGCTGTGAGGTATTAGTCCCACAACTGAAATGCAAAAGGAAATTAGAAGTATCCCATTTCTTTGACCTTGATTTTGTCTTCTGGCTGTGGGCATGGTGTGCCACCCAGTATTAGATTCCTGCAAGGTCTTGACTGCACTAAAGAAGAAATTAATAATGGTGAAAATAAACTGTCTTCTCATCTGCTTTGTTAATGAGTTGTGTGACAAGGTGGTATGAGCAGTGCCTCAAGAGTCAGATAGCACTAATGCTTAGAAAGATCAAATCATTGAGCAGTAAAAACAAAGAAGTAGAGAATGAGTGGAATACTGCATATAAAAAACATGTGAGGGATGTAGCAGCTGTGGTGCAAACCCTTGTGTGCATTTGGTGGCTCAAGGGCCCAAAGGAGGTGTCCTGCTCCATGTGGGCAGCTGTCACCCTGGAAGTTCATGAACTGCTCCACACCATGGCACTGATGCCATGCTCCTGACTGACTGGTGACCTGCTGCAGTCACTGCACTGTAGATCTTCCCTTTCTCATCAGGTATTACAAGTCCTCAGCCCTCGCTTCCTCACAGGACTTCTTGGCTTTAGTGAGAGGGGATCTGCAGTGCAGTGTCATAGCAGCTGCAGGGATGGCCTGGCCTAGCAGCCCATCAGGTGTGCTGCTGCCACCTCACCTGCATGTCCCATAGGCCAGGCAACTTTTGAACTTTGTAAAACTCCAGCACTCCACAGTGAAGCTGTGCCTGTGACTGAATGGGTTTGCTTACCACCTTTTTTGTCAGGAGAGGAGCTTACCCAGTGCAGGCTGGTGGCAGCTGTACAGATACACAGTGGCCATAAGAACTGCCCAGCTGGGATTCAAAGCTAACTGAGCTGCTGGGACCTTCTCTGTTGGTTCACAGTGAGCCAAAAAATAAAATCCAGTATGTCAGACACTGGACCAAGCCCCCACTGGCTGTTGTCAAACAGGTCCCTAGCCTTCAGCCCCAACTGAGTAAAACACTCAACAAAAGCAAACTTCTAAAGCTAGGTATGACATGTGAAGGTCAAGAGATGTATCATGATTGTCTGGCATTTTTTTCAAAGATCAGTTGCTAGGTTAGGCCATCACTTTAAAATTAATATGTATTTATTTGCTGGGGATATTATATGAGTCGTTGGGCTTGATTCAGTTGCCTCTTCAGTTGCCTAGTCAGAGGCATCTGATTCTATTTGAGATGCCCTAGATACTCTCGATGGCTTTTCTGTGGTATGTCAAAGGAGTGTGTCGCATCTGCTGGCACTATGCAACAGTCTGGGATATCCCAGGGTGCTCCAAGTGGTCTTGCTGACTTCTCTGTGGTAACAGAGTGAAGCCTTTCTGAGACACTTCTACTAACTGGAAACTCTGGTGTCAACTGCTTTGAGTAAAAAGGTGGACAGTGCATTTGCTACAGTGATGACCTGGCTAAGAAAAGAGCTGGGGTGTGGGCCAGACTTGGAAAAAACTGTCTTCTGTAGCAGAAGAATGCCCTTGTGGAGACCGGGAAGGGATGAACATTTTCAGCATGTAATTTAGAGTTCACCCTTAGGAACATGAACAGCTAATGTAAATTCATTAATTTGAAATAGTTGTGACCCATGAAATTGGGCTTGTTTTTTGCTACCTATGAGAAAGGTGTATCTATGAATAAGAAAATCTCTCTAGGCACAGGAATGTTATGGCAATGAACTCAGCCTGTTTAAAATTAAAAAGACGGACAACCTTTTGCAAATTTACATTAAAATACCCAAATATTACTACTGCTTTATGAAGATTTGAAAGCTAGAAATTAACCAGAATATGCATTTGAAAAAACAAGGAAGTTACAATAAGGAAGTCCTGTTCCTCTCAAGTATAAATCTACCTTACTTCATTTGCAGATGTGGACATATGAACATCTGTCAAGTGCTATCAGATATGCATCTAGTTAGTTGATTTCTGATACAAAAAGGAGAAGAATATTTGCTTTTCCAACAGTATCTTAATGGTAATTTTCCTAACTAGTGTATAATAATGGATGTCATGAAAATGCAGGCTGTTCCCCACATGCATTTTGCCTTATATTGTGCTTCAAAGCACTGGTCATACCATACGTGTCACTGATACTAAAAATGTAGGCATGGCATTTGCATGTGCAGAGTTGGAGATGTGTGGAGATACTGTGAGTATCTTATCATGTGAGTAAATTAGTGTTAGTATGAAGGAATATGAAGGTGATTGTGTGCTTCATGCTGAACATGTTGATGCTGTTGAAATTCTAGCCTGCCACAGTTCTCGGTTTAAATCAATATAAATATTAATTTGCTGCAAAACTCTCATTCCTTCAGTGAGAGCTGTGTTAACTAATTAGTATGCATGAACCAGTTTGTGTTTGAAGTGCAGCAAACGTCTATGAGTCTCCTTCTTTAATTGAACCTTCTGGCTATAATTGTTTTTAGCCTGGATTCTTGAGGAAATGAGGCTTAGACAGTCAGTCTGCTTCTCTTTCCCTCCTCCCCTGCTAACTTGTAAACCCACTGGCCAGTTTCAGCCAAATTTGACAAAGAGATCATAGTCTCAAGGATAATTAAGTTCCTACAAGTTTTTTGAAAACAGGTAGCCTAATACTGGAGAGAGAGAGAGAGACACAGAAGCCCTCCCAAACAGAAGAGGTTCTTAGAGCATGCAGGCAAGAGGAGATCCTTAAAACTCAGTTAATAACAAAGAAGCTGGGGTTTGGGATTTGCAATCAAATTTGTAACACCCCTGCCTTCATTTGAGACAGTGTTTGCAGCAGTACTATTTAATGATATTTAACGGTCTTGGTGTTGGGCAGAGATGTGGCAAAGGACTGCCTACAGCCATTCCCGCTTACCTTAGCCTCTGCTTGCTTGTTGAGCCTGGTTTTCATGATATTTTTCCATCTTTCCAGTCTTTCCAAATAGCAAATTTATCTTACTGAGTTGTTGGTAATTACCATGACTTCTTTTTCTTCAGTGAGCAGGAAATTTCCACTAGGAATGCAGATTTAGGTCTTATTTTAGATGGGTGTGCAAGGCAGTGAAAGGCTGCTGGATGATAGGTGGGGAACGTGACACCCCTCACTGAAGCTGCCTGTTGTATAGAAAGCACCGCAGAAATTTTGCAGGCAATAAGAGAGAGCAAGAGAAGATGTAACACTCTAGAGTCTGTGGTAAGTGCTCATCTGGAAGGCGGAGGTTTGCAGTTACCATCTCTGCTGCTAAGTTTCTTGAGGCATCTTTTCTTTAGACATCCACTTGAAGGAAAAAAAAAAAAAGAATACTGTCCTGGAAATAAAGGTGACTGCGTTTTATGTAAGAACCATATGCTGTTTGTCGTAAGCGCATAGCATCTCATTTTGGTTTTGGGGCAGCAGCCCTCCAGGGCTGCTCCTGTGTCTTCCAGGAGTAAGCTGGTCTCCTGCATCACTCAGGGCTGGCCTAAGAGATGGTTACTCCTACTTTCTTCCCCCAGCCTTGACATTGTTGCAGTTAAGTCTTCTACCGTCCAATGTGTAGATGGTATTTTAAATGAGTACTACTATAAAAAATCACATTTATCCAGCTTTCCCTGAAGTACCAACAGAACTATAAGCAGGTTTTCCTTTATCAGATACATCAGTATGCCAGCTGTTACAATATATGTGATGTGTTTAACAAGCAAGGGAGTTTATTATTAGGTAATTAAATAAGGCTGTTCTTTCTAATTAGTTGTTTGCCTTTCAGTCCTGGATGTTGCAAAAAGATCCACTGTGATCTGTGTCAGCTGTATCTCGATGTGCTTTCATTTGCTATAAAGCAGCTGCGCATCTCAGCAATGCACGTGAGAATCAGGGGTGTGAAAGTAGCCAGCAAGTTTTTAATGTGAAATGAGAAATGTTATCACTGGCTAATTAAGTAGCAAGTGAAGGTTAATTAATTCATAATATATCTGTATACATGGCCAAATTCTATTTAGGATATAGATGTGGAAATATCAAATGAAAAAGTAGTGCAATAAGTTAATAAATGTGTGGCATCTTTAGATGCCATAAAGAAATGGTGACAAATTGATTTTTGATTCAGTTCAACAGAAGTTAATTAACTGCTATACCTAACAGGTTTTGTTGTTCCCAGCATCCTTGAGATCTCAAGTGGCTTTATGGCTTGAAATGAGATGTGATTAGAGCTACCCAAAGAAGGAGAGGCTGACACAGGTGAGATAGCCAGGTCTAGCAGTAGACACTGGTGCTCTGCATCTCTGTGCATACCAGCAGAAGGCCACAGAGAAGACAGCACAGTTTGGAAAACTGTGCTGGTTTTTCAGTGAAATTCCATAGAATTCACTGAAATTCCATAGCAGGCACGTAGAAAGGGGAATCTGTGGACAGATGTGCTGCTGTTGCATATAACATGAAGTAACCTTCTCTCTAAACTCATTATTTCCTCATATGATAAAAAACCCAGCAGGTACAGAGAGGATGGGAATACCAGTGTTGTTATAACGGTGTTTAGATGGTATTACACATTCTCAGATTTGGCTGTTTCATTCAGACTGACTTGAACAACGGCATTATCATATGAAAAAAATTACTGTACAATTATAGACAAGGAAAAATTTAAAAAAAAGCCCTCAAGTGATCTGAATGGAAGGCTGAAACTTTCTGATATGGTATCTGCAGGATTGTTATTAAAATTTAGTTTGATATTTTTTATTATTTTTTATTTTGCATTTCTTATGTTAACACTGTATCTAATTAAAACCCAAGTTTAAATAGATAACCGTAATTTATCAGTATAAATACAGCAACTTTAGCATGCTTTCCCTTCCCCAAAGAATGCGGAGAGGATGCGCTTAAATTTTATGTAATTACAATTTCCTAAAGGTGATATTTTTTTCTATCTATAAGGCTCCATTTGTCTGAGGATGCAGTGCAGACCTCTGAAAAATGTATGTAACACTTAGAGTATTTGTAAATCTTAGTTATAATCAGCAGTGGCTTTTTCTCATACTAATCTTAAAATTTATGAGTAGTAAATCAGAAGATATCCATCTTATATTTCAGCACACCTCTCTTGCGAAACACCTGACTCTGCCTGTTTTGAGCTGAAATAGTAAGTCTTCAGTCTCCAAGTCATAATAAGCACTTGCATCATAGATAACCTTGGATATTGGAAGATTTTTTTTTTTTTAATGGTGGCTTTTGACATCATGTTCTCTGTTATTTGAAGCAAATTGTTTAACAACTGCCCCTTTGTTTTCCCCTTTGTGAAAGGGATGCAACTGGGGATTTTAGGGTTTTTTTTACTTATTCTCTTTCTCTCAGAAGTAGGAGAAATTACTAAGCTGTTCAAGGTTAGTGGGGAGAGACAGTATTTTCTATTAGACCTGCTAATGTAGCTGGGGAAAAAACAGACCAACTTTTGTACTTAAAAGCCTTTCTTTGGATAATATTTATAGATCATCTTGGAAATACAGAGCATGCATGCCAATACTCACTTGTTAAAAAATGAGAGTATTTAAAAATATCTGGAAGAGGCTGAATTTCTGACACATGTTATTGTGCACTCAGGAGTCCATGAATGCATAGATCACATACATACGTATAGATATACAGATAAAGTGTTTAGTACATGCCTCTCCTCAGCCTGTGTTTTACTCAGTCAAAAAAACCCACCACACTGTTTCTCCGTAAGACAGGCTTTCCTTTCCTCGAGTCACCTTGGCAGCCCTTGCCCATGCCTGCTTCAGGTCTAATCCACCTGATTTGGACACTGGTGATCAGAGGCATGTGTGGCATTGCAAGTAGAGATGCCACAGGATAGGAAGAAGCCTGGCTGCCTTTTCTCAGCAGTCATTGTTTGATACATCCCTGGGGCTGTGATTGCCTGTTCCACAGTTGTTCGCTGCTGTGTCTCCACTGTCAGTCAGTAGTTGATCATAGCATCCATGATGTTCTCTTCTTCCATGGCTTGCTCCCTCTCCAAGTTACAGCTGCACACCTTCCAGTCTGTGTCTGCACTGATGGGTGGGGCTCATGTCACTGGCTAGAAATGCTCTGCTCTTTCATGCTGGTTCTTGCTCTCCAAACTTCAAGATCATCATCTTCTGTCATACCCTGATGCTTCTCTCTTCCCATTCCCAAATAAGCAAGAGTCATCACCACATTTCATTAGCTTAGCTGGAGCTTCTGAAAAACACAGGTCTGAAAACCACAGATCTGATGTCCTGGAGAAACGAAGCTTAACAGTGTAATCAAAGTACTTGTTTTCTGCATCTGTGACTTCGTAGCCCCTCCAGCCTACATCCCCATGGATGACTTCTTCTGCAACTGATCCCATATGCAGCTAAGCCAACTGTAAACCTCCAGCTGATTTCATGGGGTACCTCACTGTCCCAACAATTCATGTACTTTTCTAAGTGCAGCCTGGTTAGCCTATTTCCAGTATAATGCCTCAATGGTTCTTGTCTGACCCAGGGCATTAAGTGGAACAGGCTTTCCCTCTGACTGAGGTATATTCTTCTTGAAGCTGTATTTATAAATCCATTAATTTTAATTGTTTGGCAGCTCTCATGTGGGATTTCATGATGTGAATCCCTACCAGTAGGTTTCCATGAGGACCCTTTCACAAGAGAAAAGCCATTGACACTGATAGTCAAGGGTTCTTCAAAATTAGCTGGCCAGTGATGTGCATCTGTATGTACTTACACTTTCTTTGAATAGCAAGTAAGTTGCTGGGTTTTTCTTGCTCTTTAAAAAAGAGCAAGAGGGCTTCTTTAAAAAACAAAAAGAAAAAAGAAGGAAATCTGTAAGATTTATTTTCCTCTGAAGTCTCTTTTTATTTCAAAAGGAATGTTTCATGCTTTGCAAAGGGTGTGTGTATTGGACTCTTTGTTTTCTTTTGCTTTTTCCCCCTCTTCTGTCAAAATTCCATCTCTGTTTTCCATCAAGGATATGTGAAAAATATTTTCAATATATATCATTAAATAGTTTCCTTGTTCTTATACTAGTCCCTAGGCATCTGCTGCTGACTGCTTTTGGAAACAGGATACCAGGCTAGGTGGACCTTGGTCTAACACAGTACAGCTGTTTTATTTTCTTAAACGCTGAATCATTTGTCAAAAAAAAGAGGGATTTTTATTTATTTACTTGTATGCAGCTGCAGTGGCTCTTGAGAAGCAGAGTCTGTGGTTTGCTCTTGAGAATATGAAGACAAATTCAGAGGTGTACAACAGCTCATCTAAGTAATTACAGAAGTGTTCCTAATTGTAACCTTCTGTCGAGTGCAGAGGCAAAGCACATGTGTTGTAACAAAGCGAATGACTCGCAAAAAATCCGGATGTTTGAGAAGAGCTGGAGACCACAACAGTAGAGAAAGAGGGCAGCTACCCCAGCTTGCACTCTGGAGGGAAATACAGAGTGCCCGAGGGGAAAAAAATCTGCCCCAGTCTTGGTAGCTGTTGTTGACATTGCTCAAGAAGGGAAATAGGAGAAAACTGGGGGAGTAGAGGTGTCCAAATTCTGTAATACCATAACAAAAGTGTAGGTGGTAACTACTTTATTAAATAGTCAATTGTGCAAAACTATAAGGGCCCACAACTAGAACCTTTCACACTTCTTTTGGAACTTCTGTTTTAACATTAATTTTGATCCTTAAAAAGTTAGTGGGATTTTTGTTGTTGTTGTTATTTGGTTGGGCTGTTTTAAGAATCAGACAGAGAAATGTGAACTCAATTGCCTTATGATGATCATTTTATTTTTGCTATTCCAAATTTATATACCACTGAGCTCATCAACACATTTGTGGTATGCTGCAGTGAACCCAAATGTGACTGATGTCAATGACACTGGACTAAGGAAATTGGTCTTAAAATGAGAGCTTGAGAGATAAATCTTAAAGGATTTTGCCTGCTTATTTGGCCATATGTAAATATAAAAGTTTTATCAGGATTTGTGTTCCAGAATTTGCAACCAAATTCTACATTAAAACACCAAAGTAAGACTTCTACTTCACTTTCACTGTGCTTTTACCCATTTTATCATCATATCTGATTTTTTAATGAAGTACATTATCATCTGATTTAATTATTTTCAAGAAAGTTAGTGTTTTTTACTTAACTGAAGTTTTATTGCATGATGCATTCACCTTCTATCTTTATGTTCTTTTTTTATGTTTTTAAAAGGAGCTAGAAATTTTGTAAAACTTCACCCTTTCTTTATGTTACAAATTGTCATAGCATTTACAGATACTGGGCTTTGTTGACTTGTCGGTCAGGAGTTAGTTAAAGTTGGCTGAATATCTGTCCTAAATACTTCCTGGCTGTAGTACTTGGAATAGCAGTTTTCACTTCTCTGGTGATGATGCACTAGCCAACAGGCAATATATTTTTATCTGACTTCACTGTCCTTGAAGCACCTTCATTTTAAGGAGTGCCTACATGTATTTTTATTTTAGGTTTAAACAAAGAAAAAAAAAACTTCTGGATTATTAATTTAATTTTTTCCTAACTATAAGGCAGCTAAAGAGATGTAGGAATACCAGTGTTAGTCCCTGATCTGTTTGTGAACATGATCAAACGACAGGACTGGATGCAGTTTGTTTTGTAAATTACCTTTCCAAACGGAAGATGATGTTTATCTGAAGCCCATTAAATAGGTGCTTATGTGGAGCTAAGTACTTGAACACACAAGTCCAGGCTGGCTCACCCCATGTTTTGTGGGAACTGCTAGTGCTAAGGTAAGGGAGGTTGGGTTGGATTCGGGTTGCTCCTTTCCTGCCGGTTCCTCAGAGATGGGCATAGGTTTGTAGAGAGCACCAGGAATCCCACACCTCTCAGTGCAGCTACTCAGGGCCATCCTGGATAATCCCTCTGTCTTGAGGGAAGAGGTAGTGGGAGCTGGGGACATTGAGCATTTGTGTGGCATCAAACACAGCTGAGGGACTTCACCAACTTGCTGCTTGGATCCATGAGCCGCAGTGCCTGCTTGGGCCATGCACAGGCATGGAGAAATGTCACAAAGTGAGTCTCTCACAAAGTGAGTCTCTCATTTCCAGACTGGCAAATCTCTTTTACCTGTACTCTTCTACAACCTTAGGGGGTTTGTGGGGGTTTGAAGGGTGTTGGAGAGCAGTGGCAACCATCATGTTTCCATCATAGCAGGATTGTCATCATCCTCTTAGCTGCAGTCAGAGATCTGAAAAATACTTCATTATGCATCTAGGGTCTAGTGTGTATGGGTGACTTCGTTTTTAACAACACACATAAAAATAGATTTAAAGTGTTAGAATCATGTTTTTGGGATCTTTATAGGTTATCAGCTCTTTGTGTGTCTGCAAAAGGTAGATGATAAATTGGCAGACAGCTGTTTGATGATATATAAATTGTTGTCTGGTACTCAAATAGCTTAACATTTTCCAACTGTGATCAGATGTGTCTGAAATTGTTCAGCTTTACTTCAAGAGAGCTGCAGTACCTCATTAATTCTAGTACTCCATGAGAAGTTAACCAAGTCTGTGTAAGGCTTTGCATTTCCAAAGAGCCATGTTTAATTACCTAGCAATTGGCCTTTATGTTTGTGTTTTTATTAAATGCTGAGAAAGTTCTTTGTATCAGACTTGCTGGTGGTTTTGCGTTCTTTCCCTGTAGTCTCCAAACTGGTAATTCCACTTGTTAAACTGGATTGGCTTTTGCAATCTCCTTTGTTGTGGGATTCTCCCTTGCTTCCCCCAGTACATTCCAGAAATTGTTTGCTTGCAGGCAACTCTATTTATAAGTTTGTTTCATTTCTGTTTGATGTTTGAAAAGGTTTTTCATAGCTCTTACCTTTTCTTTGGTTTTTATGATATGCTAATCAAATGTTCTTTAACTAGTTAAAACTGAACACTTTATTTGTTAAATACAGCCAGCCAAGGGAGTCCTTCAGGCGTGCATCTCCATTCTTTGCTGCCTCTCCTTCATTGTTCTCAGGATTATAGCATGGGAAAGCGAATAAAGCACAGTCTACAGTGTGGTGGGTGGCTGTAGATACGATGAACCTTCTACTGAGGCCTTCATACCTTTAAAATTCACTATGTTTCTTCTTAAAGCACAGTTGAATTTTAAAGCTAATTTGTTATTTTCTATTCATCAAAACTTTAAGACTGAAGCTACCATTGATGGGAAGAATTTGGATAAATACTCACTGATGAAACATGGGGTTTTCAGTGTAGGATGGTAAAGTAAAATAAGTAAAAATCCTGTTGACATCTACTGAAGGAGACAATTTCCTTTAAAAATGTTAACAGCATTTCTGTAATCTTAATGTCAATTTTAAATTAATTAAAATACTTTTTCCCCATTGGCAGTTTATTCCTTTGTACTGAAAAGACTTGTCAAGGAAGATGGAGATTATTTACTATATTCCACAGCATCTTTTGTAGGAAGGCGAGATACTTGTAATCAGTCCACTTTAAAGGTATCTAAAAATCTAAAAACAAATGAAACTCTATAATTATAAAGCTAATAATGATGTGCTAAGGGTGTCTTCATGTTTAACTCATTTCCAAAGCAATCTCTCTGTCAGAAGCCATAGTTTTAGAGATACAGAAGTACTCTTACAAAGATATCACTGTTGGTATGTGATTTGCCTATATATGTAAAATCCATTGATTCTGTAGCGTTTGGCTTGCCTACCAATGAAGGGAAACTAGTGCAGCCCTTCCAACCTCATCCATCTTTTACCTGTGTGCTTGCTATCGATTCAGCAGTGCCTTGGGTCAGAGCTTTGTCCTCACAGGGAGATGCTCCATTTGGCTCTCAGGTCGTCTAGAGGATCCCTAGTGCGTTTTACGTTCCCATACTGTGTTTTTTGATACTCTGATGCTTACCCAACAGAGCAACTTATGTGCCCCCCCAGACTGGCCTAAAGATGTGAAAACATCTTTTAAAGTAGATCTTCGTCTTTCATCATTTTACCTATTTACTAAGTAGCATATCGTAAGGATTTAATAGCCTGAAGAGTAGTATTTTGTAAGCTTCCCTGTGAATGAGTGGTAAGAGGTAAATGATAGCTTGTATCAGGAACTGTATCTTTTGGGCATGATTTTAGATTGCACTTGACAAGACCTAACTCTAGTCTTTGTCTTGCTAACATGCCAAAATAACTTTTATTGCTACATACACCAAATTTCATGCAGTCACTGTTGTTTGAGAGAGTCACTCTCTCTCTGCTGTGCTGGAAACCCATGATGAATAGGGCTAGCTACTACAGCCTGGTTTATATGGTTATAGTGCTTTAAAATGTTTTTAATATGTTACTGTTAAATTGTAGAGTCCTTTAAACTCCCTCCTGCCCTCCCTCCATCCAGACACTGAATCCCCAGTGATTAAACAAGGGAGTTGACTAAACCCTGTCTAGTTGCTGGTTAGTGATCTCATATTTTGACTATTTCTCCTGATGAATGGTACTCATCCATCACAATTTTTCTTCGCTGAAAAACAGCAGGATGGGGAAAAAACCACTGAATTGGACATTTAAATACTTCTCTTCTAGACTGTCTGCAATTACAAAGGCTTTTTGAAAAATCTGAATCAAGATGGTTTCAATTATGAGTAACATTTCTGATCATACTACATTCTAACCTGTCCTTTAGGTTGGATCTGACATGCCATGATTATTTTAATCACTTTATGATGTGCGTATCAGACAAATGGAAAATAGAAACAAATACCGAATGGTTTCTGGCTGTGAAAGAGCCACTCTTGTGGAAAGCATGAGATCATTATTCTTTTTTTTCTTCCATAAAACTTTGTTTTGGTTTGTAGGGTTTTAGTTTAATGTATTCTTCAGCCTTGTGACATTTATAAAGAATTTTAAACCAAAGTCCTCTAAAGTAGCTGAGATGAATGAATCTCCTGGGAGTAATGAAAACATGATTCAGCCACACTGCCAGGCCAGGTGATGAGCTGAGTACCTTCTCAAAGTCTGTGTGCAGTTTTGAGATCTTGGTGGTTGTGGTCTTTTCCTTCCTTCTCCAGAGAGGAAAGTTCTCAGCACTTCTGATCTCTCTGTTCCTGCTTTGGTGCAAAAAGGGAGAAGGTGGTCTAATCTTCACTTAGAGTTTCTCACTTGGTTATTGTCACTTTGGCATAAAAAGCAGTGACGGAAGCCTTGGCTGTGCTGTTGGCTCTTGACTGCATCCTGCCTCTTCTCTCCCAGCACGCAAAACAACAGGAAGCATTTGACAAAAAGATGTTGGATGAGAATCTCTGTCATGTGACTCCTGCTCAGATAAGGTGCAGGCAGTGAAAACACTTTACCCACAAAGGAAAGTAATAAATTACGTTGTACTTTGGTTCCTGTTTGCAGAACAGTATTTCAGACCCTGAGTTAGTTTCTCCTGAGAAACAGATGAGCATGGTGCCAAACTTGTGAAGGCTTCCAGGAGATAGAACACTGAAAGTTGTCAGTTTGTCACTGTTGCAGTGGAGAGTGCTTATCTCCTCTAGAAACTTTAGGGGGAAGGAAGAGTAAGTAAACAAAAGTGGTTCCTTTCTCCAAGTGAGTTTGCACATGTTATGGTAGATGTTGTAATAGCCTGTCAATACTTGATGAACTTCTTTTCCCTACTAAGAGTTAAAGATGGGAAGGTATCGTCTTCAAAATGCTGAAGTAAACAAATCAAAGTAGTCTTTATTCAAGTCAAATGGGTCAATTCAAGTAATGACTTTTTTTTCTTTCTGTATAGATCACTGGGGCTTTGCTGTGACACTGGAAGGACTTGGTACACTAGTTCATGATCCCTTTTAATGAAATTTGAAGTAGAACAAAGTGTTTGCCTTGAAATGATGTTTATGTGCATATAGGCATTATATTCTCCAAAATGCTGTTTGGTAACTCTTTATTCTGTCAGTGGAGTGCATCAGCTTTGAACATGTAACAGCTGCTTGTATTAAAGTGTTTCTGGGTGACTGGTCCAGCACATTTCATTTTTAACATGGATGTTTTGCTTACTGCCATTGTGTTTAAATACTTTTATTGCTCCGTAAATGCTTGGAGTTGCTGTGATTATTAGCCTTTGGTTGGGTATGTTGATGAGGCACATATGAATGTTTTATTACCAACAAACAGTGTGCCATCATCATCACCTGGATTTAATCTTCCCCACCACTTTCCAAATAATATCCTCCTTTTCTGTGGTTTGTAAGTCGCTAAAAATGCAATTATCTGGGCTGAAACGTTTCAATTACTGACTCAGAATGTTTATTTAAAGTTGTGGGGAAACACTTCAACAATCTTTGAAAAACTGTTGAGATGTAAATACCTTGGTTTTCCTTACATTTTTTTTAAACTGGCTCAGTAATAAACTTAATTTCTCATTGTTTATAGCTGAACCTTGAGATCCAGCACCAGAAGGGTTGCTCTGATACCTTCTATTAATTCACCTTCTGCTATTTTTGTGAAATTTCACCCAAATTTGGTCATTTTATAAGTGTGAAAACTCACCATCTATGCACACCTAGCAGAGGCCGTGTGCAGGCAGGCAGGCTCCACATACACTCAGCTGGCGTCAGACCAGGGACACAGCTCTGTCTGGTGTCAGGTGCTGGAGCAGGGAAGAGGTAAGGCTGAAAGTGAGGAAACAGAGAGGAAGAAGGCTGGTGGGAGCTTGGCCAGGTGAACTGGGCAGGAACCAAGAGTTGAGGAAAACAGACTGGAGATGTGCTGTCCAGACAACATTAGTTTCTGCTCTCTTCCAGCCCTGTACTTCCCTGTGCCTCAGTGTGTGCATGTCACATACAGCATTCTGGAGAGGGGTGGCATGTGGAGGGGTCAGGTCTCCACCCAAAGGGTGCTGGTGCAGCAAGAGAGGCAGGCAGTGGCAGAGTTGGCAGGAGATGGCCTCTTGGTCAGGTGTTCACCTCTTCTCTGGAAACCAGTGAGTGGGTCCCTGAAGCTGGCATCTTTGCTGCTAGCTGTGAGGTGGGTGGACTCCCAAATCCCAAGAGCAGTAGGTGTCTAGTAAGGCATTTGCATATGCCACATGGATGCAAAGGGAAAGTGAAAGGAGGACAGACACCTGCAGCCAAAAACTGCAGGCACTTCTCAATTCTTCGACCATATTTGGTCTCAGTTTATTCTGTGTAAAGTGGGAGTAATGCTGTCTAGCATCACAAGAAGACCGAGAAATCCATTAATAATTTTAACAGAGCCATTCCTAATGTGATCCTCTAGAGCCAGCCCTATGCATAGGCCCCAGAAAGAGTGAGTAGCTTGCATTCAGGCCAGGAGGTAGGTGAACATGTGTTGGAGTATTGACAATTGACTGTCAGGGTTGAAAGAAATACCATTTGCTGTCTGGGAAAGGCTGTGCAAAACAGTAGATGTGGTCATGTAATTGAGGTTGGTATCACTGCATCTACTTATGACACTGATGAAGTCAGGTACCGTGGAGATTGTCAGGGTATTCCAATATCATTGCCGTATGATAAATGTTAGGGAGCCTAGTGTATGTATTCCACCCAAAGTCATGGATGTATGCCTTGGAAAACCTAGATGTAGTATTTTAATTTGAAATTAACCTATAATTGTATTTAGTCAGTGCCAAATCTGTCTTAAGGAAGAGAATAATTATCTGCTCCTTCAACACACTATTGAGAAAGTATAAGCACTCTCAAGACCACAATCCCATATTCTAGTACTGGAATGAATATAGTATTCAGGGAAAGTAATAAGACATCCTCATGTGTCTTATCTTTTCTCATAACTGTGATTTAGCTGCCTAATTCTGTAAGCTACCATTTGAGATAAATGTAGCTGCATTATATTTCTTGCTATTTTTGCTAGATCTTCTGGAAGTTTCCTAATACCTGATGGAAGGGGATAGATAGCCCTTCAGCAAAAAGAAAAGGGGTTTTTTTTAGCTTACTGGAATGGCAGGACTTCATTCTTTCCTCTTGCTTGAATTTATGGACCTTTTACCACTCTTACTTCTCCCCTTTTTTTTTTCATAAGGTGATTTAGTTTGTTGATTTTCTGGGTATTTCTCACTGCTAGCTCTTATGTCCTGCTGCTTCAGAGCAGGGGTCTCACTGCCCCTCTTGCTAGTAGTGCTGTTGTCCTCTTTCCATGAAGAGGGAAATTCTAGGTGTGTCAGACTGCAAGAAAAGACAGAAACTAAAATGCATCACTGATGTTAAGAAACCAATTCCCAGAAGAGGAGGAGCATGGACTGGGTATAGAAAAGGCGAGGAAAGGTGCCTTATTTCCCCTTGACTTTTCAGGTCAGGTACACTTGGTTGCTCTCTGTAGGCAGCCCCACAGTGATACACTGTCTTTTAATCTCAATTATTTGTTTGCTGCTTCTCAGCAGTTATAAAAATTAAGAAGGATTTTATGCGTGATTCTTCCTTGAAAATGCATATATATTCATTTTTAGAGTTGGTTTCTTTAGTTTTTGTTTGTTTTCAGAAACTTTCCAATCAGTTAAGAGCTGCTGTCAGACTCCAGCCCTTGCTGGCTGGTCTGAGGAGCAAAGCTGATGATTTATTAATAACACTGCTGCAGTGCCAGTGCTGCCGCTCAGAGTGGGTAAACACTCCTCCTCTGCAGAGGGACAAGACTCTGTACTTTTCACCTCTGCAGTTATGTAAGGTGTCCTCGGCGATCTGTGTATTTGACTTGGGTCTTGCTTTTTCCATTTGTTTACAAAATGTTTGGCCAAGAAAGTGTGAAATCCCCAACAGAGAAGAGTCCCAGGAAGCCCCAGCTGGAGTCCAGCCCCCACCAAATAGACAGGTGCAGGGTGGCCAGGCTAGAGTGAGAGCATATTCCCAAGGAGCAGCACAGGGACTTGCCAATCACACATCAGGTCACCTGGTGGCAGTTCAGGGCTGCTGGGCAGCCTGCTTGAGAGCAGGGGGATGGGATGTGCTGGTGTCCAAGGCAGTCGCTTCTGGTGTACGTTATGTCTGCTCATCTCTGTGATACACCAGTGGATCCCTTAGTATGTCAAGGACTTACTACATCATACTGATGACCTTTTCCATATGGTTAGACTCTTCCAAATAACAGGCCTTTTCCAAATCACATTTGATTCACTGCAACTCTGAAATGAAGCATCTTCTCAATGCTCCTTTGGCTAGGTGAATTGCTGTAGGAAGCTAATGTAGTCAGTTTTACAGCACTCTCCTCCCGTTTTCCTTCTGATCCAGCCAACCAGGCTCCTCACTACCGAGGTTTATCTCCTGCTCCTTTTTGATGCCACATAACTGATTTACTGGCTTTTACTGAGGTGTGTTAAGATGTTGTTGAGGGAACTGTTGCCAGCACATCAGCCCATTGCCTGGTCATTGCTGGGCTGCTCATCGTTTGGCCTCATGGGCATCTCGTCAGCAGAGACCCGTCCCCATTACTCACTATTTATTTTCTAACCTGAATATGGTGGAGGATATGTGGTATGGACATTGGAGGGTGAAGCCTGTGTGCTGAACCACAGTGGCTTTTCTTTACAGGCCACTGAGAGAGAAATAAGGTGTCTCAGTGCTTGACTGTCAGTTCTGCAGTTACCCTTGCCTACCTTTTCATTGCAAAGTGGTGTTTCCAAACCAAGGGAGTTTAATCTCAGTCCTGTTCATATGAGCAAGCTTGCATTAAAGTCAGCATATGTCTGCTTGAAGGCTTTTATGGGAATTGGAAAGGAGGTGGGGAAAGGGGTATGTCAGGAAGTGGTGATGTGCTGTACCCATCTTCGTGTTCAGTGTTCTGCTGTTCTGCTACACCACTGGTGCCTTTTCTTTTGTCAGCTGCCCTGCAGCCAAACAACTTACCTCTCTTTGCTGGGATTGATTCTGGAATGGCTACTTTTATCTGCTCTTGAGATATTGAGAAAATTTGAAGAAAATTGCCTCTTCTCAAGCTCTTATCTTTTTCTTTTACTGTTCAGTCAAGTTAAATGTAATGGTGGAGTATGTTGTTTACCAGCAAAAATCTGTGTCACCTTGACTTACTGTGTGGTCCCACCCGCAATTTACACTGCTCTCTTCTGTCTTCCATGAAAACACTGAATCCTTGAGATGAGCAGGTGCATTAAAGCTGCCCAGCCATCAGTTAACTGTGTGTAATACTGTATTCTGAGACTCTATAAAGGTTTTAGACATTTTTTTCTGTAATGCAGGAATCGGTGAATATGTTGACTTTTCTGGCTGGGCAGAGTAGAAGGGCTTAAAATCCCTGCTCTGCTATTAAAACCTGTCTTGAGTCCCATGTCAGGCTGCATCCAGTCCTCCCACGAGGGGAGCTGTGTTTGTTGGAGCCTTGCACAAGGCAGCTTTGTGCTGTTACCACCCATGTAATAGAAATCAGACATTTGAGGAATTTTATGTAAATAAGGTTATGCTTCCCTCTGCTTTCTTTATGTTCATTCTGTTGGGTTTTACCTTTTTCCTTATACTGCCTCTCATTCAATGCAAGTTTTCTGTGTGCATTAGAGGGAAGATTTCTTTCAAGGATTGTCCACAGTTGCTTGTGATATACTGCTGATCAATGCTGGTAGCCAAACTTGAACCTAAGATAAAAATAACTAGTTGATTTTGAGTGCCAGTGGAGGGGAGGGGGAATGGGAAAAGAAAATCAAAAGGAGCTACATAATTGGGGAAGAAATAATCTTTATTGCCCTATTATTCTCAAATTATTTTCAAGGCAGTAAATACAGAAATGAAATAAATTGATATTAAACTGTTGTCTCTTTGTCTGAATTTCCTTCTTATTTGTTAGAGTAATCTTGAGGATGTTTGTCAAACAACTTAGAATTTCATAAATGGGTTTTTTTTGGCATCTGCAATATCTGCCTGAGTTCTTTGTCTTCTGAGCAATTTAATATTGAGTACACTTCCCTTGATATTGCAAGGCAAATTATTAAACCATTCTCTATAGCTATGCTCAACATTTGTTTGAAAGAGCATCTTGAGAGACTCGGAGCTCTTTGTGCATTGCAAATGTGCTCTTCAGTAGAACATTTTGTCTTTTTCCATTTAAATAAATATCTCCTATTAAGTCTTTAGTGGTAAGACTCTTACATCATTTAGACATTCCATCTTTTTGTAAGACTTCCATTTTTGTTCAATATTTTTCTATTTTTTCTGTCAGTTACAGGCAGTTCTTGTTCTCTAGTTTTATGAATAAAATGATCATTTTTATTTTACCAGCTTTTAGTTTCTTACAAAAAATTGAAGTCATTAAAAGAGTAGCTAATGGGTTTTCTTAAATTGTTGGAAACTGAATCAGGCTGAAGTCACCTGAGAGTTTTTTTCCTTCTCTTTCTTTTCTACCTTAAAGTAGGAAGGTGAATTTGCCGCCTTCTTTTTCTTGAAACGGAAGCGTGTAGGTGCATATAAATATGTATGCACACTCACTAACTTTGGTGCGTGGACTTGCAAGGTGGCTTTAGAAATACAGAACCAAGTTCTTGGCAATGTTTTAAAGTTGTTTTTGTTGGTAGCCTTTGTCTGTTTTTTTTTTTTTTTTCCAGGAAAACAGATCCAAGAGCTGACACATGTCAAATGTAATGGTCTTTGTGTTTTTAAGATATATAGCAAATAGTAAAGTGAACTCTCCATCATAAGCTTAATAAATATTAAGCTATTAGTAGTACAGTTTTGTCCTTTTGAATTATTTGTCCGTTTCACAAATAGTTCAAGAGTGCCCCATTTTCAAGATAAGGGATCTTATTCTTATCTCTATTTCTTTCTATAAAATTCTATAAAATTCTGCTTAGGCTAAATAAATTGTATTTTCATAAGCATACGTATTTGCAAGTCAATATGCTCTAGATGTTAAATTATGCAAAATTTAAAAAAAAAATTGAAATTCTTTTGTATGCCTTAAGGAAGAAATAAAATGCTACGTTACATTTTTTTAAATCTCTGACTAGTCATTCTTAAGGCTTAACTAAATCCCCTAAGTCCTTGGACATATGCATAACTCTTTGAGCATGTGTAGTCCTACAGATTGTGTGAGATGGTGCATATTCACAGCAAGTGCAAAGGGAATACTTTAATGGAGCTGTGGTGTCTGGTTTTTTACTTCCTGAGTGAAGTTAGGAAGCAGATTTACCTGCATAGGAAAATTGAATTAATGGATTGTGATGTTAGGTGGAAATACTTTTTAATTCAGTCCAAACTGAAGTCTGAGGGTTTTCCATCAGTGTTGAAAATGCTGTTGGTGATGAACTCTCATGTACTAAAATATGTAGGGAAATGCATGCATTGAAATACTGTAGAGCAAGAGGAATCATCCCTCTCTGTGTGTGAATACACAGTGTTTTCTGTAGTGTTTTGGGGTTTTTTTCTCTCTTTTTGATATTTCTGCACTTAAAAAATAACTTTTGAACTGGATGTTTTGGGCTGGTAGAGATAGTGTGGCTGTCTATGCATAGGAGCAGAAGCTTAAGTATCTCAAAATACCTGCCCTCCTATTGACTGGGTCTATTTTTAGCCTCAGAGAGCACAGGATTATTGCAATTAAAGAGTTCCTGGTTTATGCAATACTGAATTTTTTTTATTTGATTGGGTGAGGCCACATGTGTTCCCAACCAGAATTTGCTGAGGAGGAATCCCAAAGGAAAAAAAACAGATTTTGCTCTTGACAGAAACTCTTGCAGAGAAATATTTATGCCTTAGGTACCACCCCAGCTGCTGACTCTGCTGTCTCTGTGGCTATTCTTGCCATGTGCTGCCACCACGCTGGTGCTAGCTTCCACTCTGTTGGGGTTTGAACAGTGTGTAATATCTTTGGTAGGTGATGTTTAGCTAAGCAGCATGCCCACAGCTGCAAATGCATTACTGTTTTAAAATACATTTAAAACATGCATTACAGGCATGTGCAAGGCATGCAGAAAATTGCAAGGATTTTTTCAGTGGAATGGGTAGTTGCAGCATCAGGTGATTATTACTTTTTAAAAATTTGTGTGTGTCTTTTCTAACTCCAGCAAATGTTTGGCTCTCATAGTGTCTGTCTAGAAACCAGAAAATCTTTTTTTCCCTTGTAGAACCAGCTGCTCAGATGCCTTCTAAAACCATTCATGTCTTGGAAGTCATACACTTTTTTTCTTTTCCCATTAGACGGCATATTTAATCTTGAGAGTTCATACAATTTCATCTGCATTTTAGGTTTAGCTTCTTTTCTTAAGGAAGCAGGTTTTGCATAATTGCACTGTCCATATTTTTGCAAGCATCATCCTCTCACCCTAATAACTTCTGAATAATGTAGCCAATTTCAAGCAAAGTTGCTAGAAGCAGACATCTCAGAGATGACATATCTCAAAGTTCTTACTGGTTATGCAAAAGTCGGTGTCTGGGTAGAAGAGAGATCCAAAGTTTTACCCTATTAAAGAAAAGGCAGGAGCGGGCACTAAGCCACTCCCGAGTGTGCTCTGCCAGAGCGTGCACGTCCTGGCTGGTTCTTCGGGACACGCACTGCTCGAGCGAGTTATAATCATCCTGTGAGTTGTTTCCTGGGCTATAGTTAGGAGAGGTGGGAGGGTGCTCTGGGGGAGAAGGAAGGAGGGAAGTGGGGTACAGTAGGAAGCTTGGAGTTTATGGAGAACAGAGGTGGGTAAGGGGAGCTCATGGAAGTGCCCTCCAGGCAAGGTTTGGAACAAGGGCCAGAGGCCTCCCATTTTCTGCTTCTTGTTGGTCTCATTGCTTCTCATTCTGTCTTTTAAAGGTGTGTCACATGTTAGGCTACGCTGTGAGCTGGGGGAGTCATGCTCTGTTATTTGCCACTAATAGCATCAATAAGTTGCCTGAAATTCTGTACCCGAGTGAAATAATTCTGGAAGCTTTAGTTGATTCCTGCCTTAAGAGATATAAGAAACATTATTTTGCCTTTTTTTTTCCTGTTCAAACATCTTACTTTTATGGAAGATAAAGGTGATTTTAATAAGTAAAAGCTAACTCATTATTACACATAAGCAATTCCCAAGCTTGAATTAATAATTGTTACTATTAGAGCAAGAGTAAAATACTGAAAGAAGTTGTGAATTTATGAAATATTCAAGACAGAGAGGTAGCTGCACAAGTTGTAGACAGGAGATGGATTCTTAGTGTTAACATGCAAAGTTATGAGGTGTTACTTCTACATTCACCTCATTTTGCTTATTTTAAGTTTAAAATTCTAAGCACATATGTAGCTTTATAATATACTCTAGTCCGTGGTTGTCTTGTGGCATTGATCTTAGACAAACTACCCATTGTTCTTAATGGGAAAATCTATTGATTGAAAAAAAAAAAAGCCAATGGTGTGA
Source organism: Erpornis zantholeuca (assembly GCA_013400515.1). Lineage (NCBI taxonomy): Eukaryota > Metazoa > Chordata > Aves > Passeriformes > Timaliidae > Erpornis > Erpornis zantholeuca. Next base: position 291,440 of record VZTN01000054.1, read on the forward strand.
CATGGCTTGTTAAGGGATGTGTTTTTGAAATTAAGCCAGTCAGGCAGCAGCTCTCAAGACCATTGCCCCTGGAGAAGTGGAGCCTTTCTTTCCTGTGCCCTGGTGTTGGGCACTGAAATCCTCTGAGTTTCCAGATCCTTGGTGCCCCTTTCTCTCTCCCACTGCTTTACTGGAATGAAATCTCTGGCACAGCCGGACGCGAACCACGACATGTTCCAGTCTTGATAATTAATAGTAGAAAAGTAGTTTTTCTGTTAAAACTTTCCATTACCAGCCTGAAATGTGGTGCTGGGCTGCTGCAGAGGACAAAGGCAGAGAAATAAAGAGTCAGAGTTAGGTACCATCCTTCCAGAATTAGAGGAGTAACAGATTGCTAGGAATGCAATCTGATGTCTGTTCATTGTTTCTATCCATTGCAGATAAGGAGGACAGCTCATTGAAAGTGATTTTTTCGCATGAACTCCCATGGGAAGTGCACAACCGCTTGTGATGTGCTTGTTGATAACCCTCACTTCATGGGTGACAGGAGTTTCTAGGGACCCAGTTTCAAACCAATCTGTCTGTGCCCTTAGTTTCAGGACTCTGACTCATATCTGGGAACAGGTTAAAAGTTGTAAGAAGCAATTATTTTTTCTTGCCACCTGCCTTGTCCTGCTGAGTTTGTGCCGTCATGTGCTGGAGGGGCTGAATGTCTGTGGAACAGCTCCTAAACTGCTGTGGTTTTAAGATGAATCAAGCCTCGCTCCAGAGACTTGGTATTGATGCACCTGAGAATTAAAGTACCTGATTTTATCTCTGTATTTGTAATGATGTGGCCTTCCAGCATAGTCAAAGTGGACTCTGACAACACCAGTGTGTTGAATAAGCCTGCATGTTGTGTGCAGTTGCCTGTTCTGCTTGTTGGTTGGTATGTGCTGTCATGTCAGTTGGGCTTCATATTTGACTTTTTAATAAAAAATGTCAGGGTCCCATTTGACTGAAATGATACTACAAGTTTGAATTTTTGTTCGTGCACTGATTCGTAGTTGGGACATGGAGCATTTGGGAAAAAAGGAATGAAAAATTTATTATAGGTGTTTTCCTGCTACCATTGTAGGTCCAAAAAGTAAAAAAACTGGTCTCAGAATTTATGTCATTTTGGTAGTGAGGGCTGGATTAATTTACTCACTATTTTCAGTGCTCATTCCACTGCAGTTTATTTTGGGTCATTTAATTTCAACAAGGCTTGATCTGTTCAGAGGGCTTTCTATAGCAGTGTGGCAGGACCACACAGCTCTTTTATAGTATGTATGTTCATTGCTAACTGGGAGCTCAAAAAACTAGTAAACGAGGCACAGACATGAATAACTTTAGAGAGGACAGTACATTTTTGTATGGTTGGATTATTTTGAAAGTTTTCAGAAATAACCAATCTTTTGTGCACTGTGGGTTGCTTTGCAGAGCTTGAAATGGTGGTATACAGTAGTTGTGTGCTTTCAGAGGTAAGACTGGAGGTCTGGCTGAAAGCATGCTTCAGGTTTAAGGTACTTCAGAAGCTACTGTGGTAAAGAGTTGCTCTCAGTCTTTATTTAAGGAACATTTTTGATTCCATAGGTTGACATTTCCATCAGATTCAGTAGTTTGATATGATTTTGTGCTTTTAATTTTTAGACTTACTGTATGAGCCATTCGTATACAAAATAGGCTAAGGTAAAATAGATCTCAGTTGAAAATGTCCAAATCAGTTGGCCTCATCAGCCAACAAAAAGGCATATGCTCTTTGTCTGCACTGAGTCTGCTCCAGTTTAGCATTGTGATGGCAAAGGCCACGTTCCCTCCAGATTGAAAGAGCCAGGCTTCTTTTGTGTCCATCAGATCGTGATAATTTCTGGTTCTGCTCATGCCAGCTGACAAAGTAATGTTCTTTTTGTGTAATTCATTAAACCAGGCAGCAATAGTGATTCTCTCAACAGAAGGAAGGCATGATGTCCTGAAAGTGGCTGCATCTGTACTAGGAGGTTAAAACAGCATTGAGACCATTGTTCTCGAGTGTTGAGACCATTGCCTTTTCTTAAATTTTTATCTTTCTTGCATTTTCTGGCCTCTGCTATTTAGCATACTCCAAGCAGCAGCCAGGGGCAGTTCAGGAAAGGGCTGTTCTCAATAGTTTAATAGTGTGTGATTGCATTCCCATCAGCCTCGATTTTGACTTCCTGAACATGTTTAAGTCACTCCTGTACAGCTAGTTATTACATCCTTGTAGCAGATTAGAGCATCAGAATCAGCACTGTTTTGGTGTCTAAGTCAAAAGTATAACAATAACACTAGTTTTGGGACATTTGAAGCCTATTGAAAGTTTTTTAGGAGTGTGTGTGCATACAGAGTCGGTTTATGTCTGTACTGTGTGATATTCCTGCATACGCATCTGGATGCTTTCTTGGCTATAGGAGGATATTCCTGCTTGTCTACCAATAGTAAAGCCCTAATACCAGTGAATGGAAAGTTTAAAAAGCACTTCTTAAAAACATCTCAATTTGGAAACTTAACTTACACAAGTTGAGTGTATCAAATGCAGTTTGACTAATGCTTTAGGCCCTCTAGTCACAGCTCTTAAAATTCTGTGATTGTTTGTGAGCCGTGTCATCAAGGAGCTTCTGATCTCAGCAGGTCCTGCCCTGCAGCTGCACAATGTCCTGGTGCACCCTACAATTTCCCTTTCTGGGGGAAAATATCACTGCATCTTATGCCGCTCTACCCATGTTTGGGGTCAGCTTGTACATCCATCTCCTCCAACCCAAGCCACCTCAAGATGACCACCCACCTATATTTTTATTATCTCTTATTGTCTCGTAACTGTCTAAAAACTCCTTTCATGTTGATCTGGAGCTCTCCTTTTGCTGTGTACCTTCAGATTTAGATCCATGCACTGCTTCTAAATTTAGGCCGTAAAGTACCACCTTTACTTCTTCTGTACTTGAATGGAAATAGTTCAAAGTTGTGCTGATGTAATAAAAACAGGAGGCTGGAAGGCAGTGAACTGGAATAAGGGTGAATGTATGAGAGAACACAAGCAGAGAGTGGCAACTTTAGATCCTCACTGCCACAATCACTCAATTATTTTTAATATGATGTACTTAAAAGCTGCATTTCAATTGAAGAATTTCAATTTGTTATTCATAATGTAATGTCATTTATGAAAATACATTTAGGTTATGGTAACACCAGATACTCTAGCCAAGATGTCATGAGAGGCAGTTCAGGCAGTCTGGATAGTTCTGAAATTATTAGTTTTATGGAAGTGATCTGTACTTAACAATGAAAATGCTGATTCAAAGCCTTTCTCTTTTTTTTTCCAATGGCTAATAGCTTTAATGATCAATCAGAGGTTGTGGGCTGAGGTAGAGCTCAAGGCCGTCAGCTCCTCTACATAGTTCCCAGGAAACACCCTGTGTTTCATTAGTTCTTGCTTAGTTTATGGTGTAATATTTTGCTCGAAGGCATTAAACTGTCATCAAAAGCAGCTGACTGATTAGTGTGACTTCTTGTTCCAGGGTCGCTGTACAAGGGAGAACTGTAAGTACCTTCATCCACCAACACATTTAAAAACTCAACTGGAAATCAATGGCAGGAACAACTTAATCCAACAAAAAACTGCAGCAGCAATGCTCGCCCAGCAAATGCAGTTCATGTTTCCAGGGACACCACTACAGCCAGTGGTAAGTATATTTCTCTCTGATGGTATTAATGGTAAGTAAAGTTGAAGACTGTACAGACCTACAAACATTCTTTAAATAGTATCAATAAAAAAAGTCCCTGTCTGTTTACTTAAGGAATGGTCAAGATGCTAGAGATACGCTCATTTATATTTGCATTTGAAGATGTAATGGACTGTTGCTGTAGATTTGATTTATTTTTCTTTTATCCCAAAATAATTTGCAACTCTTTCCTCTTTTTTTTCCCCCTTCATGCATTTCATGTCATGTTTTTTACCTAAAATCGTTCTGAAGATGAAAATTTGTATAATAATGATAATTTGCTAGTAAGTTATTTGAGTAGGAACACAAAGTTTCTCAGGAGTCTATGGGTTTGAATGGCTTTAAATATTATTTAATCCCAATACCGGGAACAAAGGTTAATGGGTAGCATTTTCCTGCTCTGTTGAAGTCTGAAGTGTCCAAGGATAAAACAGAATTGGTGGTGCATGCACTTCACAAATTCAGTGTTTTTTCTCAGCATGGTTCTTACAGTGCCTGAGAAACTTCATATCCAGAAGGTGACATGGAACTAGAGTCTGGCATGTATGAGCAGCATCTTTGGATAGGCACTAAAGTGACCAGTCACTCTGGACAGCCCTTGCACTTGGGCTCCTCAGTGTAGCAAAGCATGGTTTGGCAAGTAATCTGAGTTAAACTTTTCACACATGGCTGCTAATGGTGTTTTTCCGATCTAAATTCCTAGTGTAAGGCATCCCACTGGATGGATCCCATTTTTTTATTCCAGCCTGAGGCATCTGGAGTGTTGGCATCAACTTATCCAGTGAGTTTCCAAGGTCCATTTGTAGTTTATCAAAAGACATTGGCACTCCTAATAACTATTTGCTTGGTTTGTTTCATACATCTGCATTCGGATTAGATAATTTGATTTTCTAAGTGCCTTTGTCTTTCCATGGGCTACAGCAGAAGTCGAGTGTAGGCATCTCAGAAGAAGACATCTGCATTTGGTCACAGGAAGTTCACCCCAGATGCCTTTTTCAAAAATGCCTTTTTATACTTGAAACATCTACTGTCAGGTGGGATTGGGAATTGAGTGTCAGGACTCCCTGAATTTCTGGTACATGTTCATCAAATTGTACCTGGTGATGTTGGCCTAAGTTGTCTTGATGTTTCCTGGGGTTTTACTGCATGAGTTTTCACCAGAAAAAGTTTTGATGAAGTAAGAGATTCCACTGCTTAATATTATGAGAAAAACTGAAGTGGCAAAATTATACTTTTTTCTTCTCACCCATTTAATCATTTGAACTTTACAATTTCATTGACGTAATGTCTTCTGTACTGATTGCTGTGATAAAAATGCCAGTTTTTATTTCTCTGTCTCATATAAATTGCCAGATTAAAATGACTCAGCCTTGACCAAATGGATAAAAAGTGAACCAAAATTTCAAAGAAGTCATTTGACATGTGGATTTATTCTTAAAATTATATCTGATACAAAGCTGTTATTTATATTTCACATAGCACATGTTGTCCTCAACATAGTCAAACCATTGTTTCATAAAAATGTTCATTATTATGCTCTTCAGAATTTAGCTCATGTTTGACATATAAACTGGGTTGTTTGATATCGAGCAGATTTGATCACTGACTAAAACACAGCATAATACACTTTTAACTCTTAAGGGCCAGTAGATGCCATTTCCGTATAGTTGGTTATCCTGGTTGTTCTGCATGCTCAGAGCATCTTATTGGTACTAAGTCACATCCATTTATAATGTAGTAATTGGTTCCAAAGACAAAGAAAATCCAAAGAAAACCAAACCCAAACAAAAAAGAAAAAAAAGGCACCTTCTAGCTCCCGTGTTTTCTCTTGCATATTTTCTACATACTTCATGTCAGGCAGGCCACCTTAATGAGAAAGACACTTCTCCTTTGTTAAAGTGTTTTGAAGTCTTAGTGTTATGTTTCTAGCTGCCAGCTTATTTGGGAACTTAATTTCTGACAAAGCTAATCTGAGATGTGTCCTGTTCTTCTGCTCAGTTTTTCCTCATTTATAATTATAACTTCATTCTCTGGGGTAAATATCAGCTCTGCAGATCTAAAGCATTTTCCAGTCTGAGCATGGTATGACCATGGTGATGTTCTGCTTCCACCCCCTGTGGAGCTGGTGGTGACAAATCCACTATTCTGCCTCATTGTGGCTGTTTTAGCATCACACAAGTGCTCTTTCTTCTGGTCATGACTTCACTGACTCACTGTAGGAAGGAATTAAATCAGATTTTTAGACCTGTATCATTCCCTCCAATCAAAGTTGTTCATACGATGAACTAATCTAAGCCTGAATAATCCCTTTCTAAATATTTTGTCCAGCTGAGATTGTAATATTTATTCTGCTTGCCACTGGTGACAGCTGAGCACACAAACGTTTGCAAAGGTGAGTTTTTTCAGGGTATGAGACACAGTAACATATAATTGCAGGAGGTGGCAAAATACAGTATGCAAACATACTGGAAGTTACATGCCAAAGAGCTCATTGTATGTATTCTTATTAGAAATATGGCTTTAATATAGTTAATAATGCTTCACCTATGAAATCTGAATACTTTGAAAAATAGCCTGTTTTCCCAAGGAAAACAGGTATTGAGAAAAAGCAATAAAGTCTATGTTATTTTTACATTTAGGATGTGTAAATAAGCCTGCAGCATAAGATGGACCTCCATAGAGATTCAGGTTCAAAGTATGACTTCCTTTGCATCACCAGACTCTTTTCCAAGAACAGAGTTACAAAGGTGGTTCTTCATGTGCTGCTGAAATGTGTTATGTGATTGAAAGAAGAGGGGATGCTGTGTGTCTTGCCAGCTGTTTGAAATTTTTTCATTAAGAAAATTAATTGGTGCCAGAAAGAACAAGCAAAAGACAATTAGTAAGGTACTGATTATGGGGCTTTTTTTTCATCTTGGTCTGTGTTTTCCTTTTTCAGCCCACATTTCCAGTGGGTCCCACAATAGGAACGAACACGGCTATTAGCTTCGCTCCTTACCTAACGCCAGTAACACCAGGAGTTGGCTTAGTCCCGACTGAGATCCTACCCACGCCACCGGTCATTGTTCCTGGAAGTCCACCAGTTTCAGTCCCCAGTTCAACTGCTACCCAGAAACTCCTCAGGACTGATAAACTGGAGGTACTGTAGACACCACTGTGACTAGAAATATATCCTCTCTTAGGCTTTGTGAAAGATCCTGGAGGGTGTTACTGTTGTTTTAGAAACAAAGCTTAAATTTAGTTCCTACAGATTAAAAACTTATAATCAGGCAGGATTTCTGCACTTGCAGCCAGTGGTAATTAAATACTATTACTTTTAAGGTAGTGTGTTTGCTTATATTTGATACACAGACATCAACAGGAATTTTCATCTTTTGTATAGGTCATAGTCTCAAAAAGAGCTCAGATATACATACCTGTAAAAGTATGCCTTGATGAAATATCTAACAGGCACATTTTTTATTCCAGTATTAATGTCTTGGTTTTTCTGCTCTGATAATAAGGGAATTTTATAGCCTTTTGGAACAATATTAGGGGAATGGTGTGGCCCTTCAGCCCTGAGCTGGCAATGGAGATGTAGAATATTACCAACCCTGCAGCAGGCTGAAGGGACAAGCCCCCATCCATTTGCAGAGCCTCCCAGCTGTTGCTGGATCACTGCGTGGTTGGCCTCAGTGGAATCTGTCATCCAAGTACAAAAAAGGGCCAAATGGTTCCTGCAGAAATGAATGTCCTTTACCCAAAGCCTAAGCACTAGTGTCTAGAGCACGTTTCTTCTTAAGAAAATCAGTGTGTTCATTCTGCCCATTTTTGAAAAATATTTTTAAGTAGGCTCTCAATTTTGTTTGTAGACTCCATAAAAAATACAGTGCATCTGATGTGTATTTTCCCTGAGTTTCAGCAAGAGGAACTCCTTCCCTACCAGTCAACCGGCAAGAATACAAAGTGTAGTCAGAAAGAGACAATATATTTTGTGATTCCCAGCTAGTTTTGCAGGAGCAGTTACGTAAGTAAGTATCCTTCCCAGCTGCTTTCTAAAGAGGAAAAAGGAAAGGCATTTGGGAATGCTTCTGTTGCATGTTAAGTTAATTTAGCCGCAGTACCACAGACCTACCTGAGGAGCCAAGAACATAAGTGTGAAATAGGTGCACTCCCCTCACCCACCAAGAGATGAAGGTTTATTAAATAGAATTTGCTGTAAAACTTGAACTAACTGGGGAAGGGGGCACGTCTGTCTTTTAGGGGCGTGGGACTCTCCTTGCCCTTTCATGTTGCACCGAACTCGGCCCCTGCAACGTGTGTTGTTTTGCACGTAGGTGTGCAGGGAGTTCCAGCGGGGGAACTGTGCGCGTGGAGAGACTGATTGCCGCTTTGCGCATCCGGCAGACAGCACAATGATTGACACAAACGACAACACCGTAACCGTGTGTATGGATTACATAAAAGGTCGTTGCATGAGGGAGAAATGCAAGTATTTTCACCCTCCTGCACATTTGCAGGCCAAAATCAAAGCGGCGCAACACCAAGCCAACCAGGCTGCAGTGGCAGCCCAGGCAGCTGCGGCAGCTGCGACTGTGATGGTAAGTGCTGGCATGTATGGCTGCCTTTTTTTTTGATGCCTATTTTGCTTCAATTTAATGCTGTTTGCTTATACTTTCTTTTCTCTTTTGCCTCCTTTTTAAATTTTTTTTTGGTGAAAGATAAGAATTTATAAAATTATTACTATTGCTTGATGGGAGGAAGCACTTTCTTTTCTTTATGCCCTTATTTTAATGCTGTATTTCTATTCAAGACAGTGAAGCAAATGACACTCTATACCACTTCTGTTCTCTGCCTTAATTATATGTAAATTTTCCCATAGTATTTCCAAACAGAAGCAAAACTGATAAGTTTCAGTGTTCCCAGGAAAACAGGGACACATATGCTGTTTTAGCTCTTTGATGGCAGATATACATGTGGAAATTTGGAAGAAAAGCAGAGAGAGCTTTTGCTTCAGAGATCAGTAGTAGAACAGAAGCCTGCATTGAGATTCAGCAGAGTCCACCTTAGAAATGAGACAGCCAGCCATCCACCTTGGTCTCACTGTGTTGGTAAAGTAGAAAAACCAGGACGCTCATCTGATCTACCATTAATGCCTATCTGAGGATGAGAAAGAACTGCCCTCTGTAGATCTGCAGCTATCCCCAATGACTAAAAAGTGTTGCCTGTATCTTTTTTGAGCTTTGGTTAGATGCATTTCAGGCCTAGAGACTTCTTGCCTCTCTTACTCTTATGTGCCAGTTACTTGAATCGTGGGGTTTAAAAGCAGTAAACTATAACAGGAATCATTAGGAAAGAAACATCGTGGCTACAGTTAGAAGAAAAGAGATTTTCTTTTATTTTCAGGTATTTTAACCTCTTAAAACTGTTCAGACAAGACAGCCCACCCCTTCACTAGGACTGGATCTCTCTTACTGTTGCTACCAGGAAAGTTGATGAATTTACAGTGGTATTGATAAAGTTAAATAAATCAAACATGGAGAATCAAACTTGACAGACAAAACAGCTGGCAGCAAATCAAAGAATCATTGTCCTTTTTGCTGGCAGTGGACGAATAATTAAGCAGATGTGGTTTGTGGACTTGTGGGCAGTGAATACAATAGTTATAGACAATACAGTTATTCTCTGGTTAAAAACCCTACCAGAAACACAATACAGTACAGTACATAACTACCCCAAGCTATTGTATTTAACAAATTAGAAAAGACCAGACCTTTCTGAGGGACAAAGGGTAAGTTATGCAAGAAAGTAAACCACCAAACAGAAGGATATTTCTTAAGTTTTAATATTCTTTCTCTAATGGTATCCCCAGCCTTTGTTTCAAATTGGATGATTTTTAGTTAAAGTTTCCTGTGCTTGCAGAAATTGAATACCATCTGGAAATTAAAGCAGAGAAGATTGGGTTTTTATTCTGATTAGCTTCTGTTGTGCAATATTTATTGTTCATTTAGAGAATGTAATATTTCTAGGCACTATACGAAATAAAAAAGGAGAGAGATGAGGGGATTAATTTTTTTTGCACTCCAGAAATGGTTGTGGATATATATCCTGTGGTTTTAAATAAGGCTTAATTAGAGTTGCATTAGCCTCAAAGCAAGATGAAGCATCTTTGGAAACACAGAATTGAAATGTTAGCAGTCTAGTGTCACAGGAGAAGGCAACAGGGACATGTAATTCAGGGTAATGTTTTGCAGAGAAATATGTACAAAATATTCCAACCCGTTTCCCCTGCTTAAGCAGGGTGAGCTAGAGGAGATTGCCCAGGATGTGCCTATTTGGCTTACTAAAGTCTCTAAGGATGGAAACTCCATAACTTGAGTTCCATACTTCCAGTAAAAATAAATGCTTTGTTGTTTAATTTTTTTTAATCTTACCTTTAAATGGATTTTCTTGTATTTAAATTTGTTCCCATTGAATTTTTCCTGGCCCTGGGTACCACTGGCTCCATCTTTACCCTGAAATCAGGTGTTTGTATGCACTGGTAAGATTCCCCTGTACCTTCTCCAGGCTGAATCCAGTCGCTTGATCATCTTTCAGGTCCTTTATGCGACTGTTTTCTAGTACCCTATATCTTTCTTGTATGGGGGAGCCCAGGGCTGGACATAGTGCTCCTTATATGGCCTCAGCAGGGCTGAGTAGAGGGGAAGAATCACCTCCCACCACCTGTTGGTGAAGCTCTTCCCAGCACAGCCCAGCATGCTGTCAGGTGCCTTTGCTTATTGGGGGCACATTGCTGGCTTGGTGTCCACCAGGATCTTGAGGGCCTTTTCTGCCAAGCCTTTGTGGCCCCCGTGTGTACTGGTGCCTCATGTTGTTCCTCCTCAGGTGCAGGTCTTGATATTTCTCTTTGTTGGATTTAGTGAAGTTACTCTGTGCCCATTTCTCTAGACTTTCTAGGCCCTCTGAGCAGTGGCACATCTATCTTATGTATCAGCCACTCCTCCAGGTTTTACACCACTGGTGACTGGCCTCCAGCTGGGCTTTGTGTTGCTAATAACACCCCTTTGAGCCTGGCATGTGAGACAATTGTCACTCCACCTCACTGTTTCCTATTTAGCCCATAAAAAATAAATTTGTCTGTGTGGATGAAATGGTGTTGAAATCCTTTCTGAAGTCAAAAGAAACAACATACATTGCACTCCCTTCATCACCCTGCCAGTCTCATCATAGAAGGATGTCAGGCTGGTTAAACACAATTTCCCTGTCATAAATCTATGCTGACTACTTCCCATCATTGTCTTGGCTTTCATGTGTTTGCAGATGGTTTTCAGGAGGATTTGCTCAATTGCTTTCCCAGGGGCTGAGGTGAGGCTGACCAACCTGTCAGTCCTCAGACCTTCCTTCCTGCCCTTTTTGAAGATATGACTGTCATTTACTTTCTTGCAGTCTTTGGGAATTTCCTCCCATCACAGGGATCTTTTAAAGATAATTAAGAGTAACCTTGCAGTGACACTGGCCAACTCCCTCAGCATCCAGAGTGTGTGCATTCTGTTAGTTCCTATGGGTTTGTGTACATTCAGCTTGTTTAAATGTTCCCTAACCTGACCATCCTCCTCCAAGGGAAAATCCTTTTCACCTTGAGACTTTCCCCACTGGTCTCCCACTGGCCTGAAGGCCAGTCTTGCCAGTAAAGACTGCGATGGAGAGAATTTTCAAAACCTCAGCCTTCTCCATGTCCCGTGTCACCAGGTTGCCTGCCCCATTCAGCCATGGAAACATATTTTCTCTGGTCTTCCTTTTGTTGCTCAGAAGCCTTTCTGGTTGTCTTTCACATCCCTTGCCAGATTCAACTCCAGGTGATCTTTGACTCTCCTAACATATCCCTGCATGGTCAGGCTGTGTCCCTGTTCCTCCTGAGCCATCTGTCCCTGCTCCCACCTCTTATGTGCTTTCCTTCTTTGATTTGAGTTTGTCAGGAGCTCCTTGCACATCTGTGGAGGCCACTGCTGTGTGGATCTTGTTTGTATTCCAGGATACATTATAGCATACCAATGTGCCATACGCAGGCAAATACTATGCCTTGGATGTTTGATCATTTTTAATACTATCTTTATTTCCTTTTCATATCATCTTCTTCCCCAGCCTGTGGCTATTGATTCTTTTGCTATGTTATGTAGAGCGAATGTTGAGAAGGAGATAATCTGATAGAACAGAGAGGCAAAGGAGGTTTTACTATCAGGATGAAATAAAAGAAAATATGCATGTGGGAGAGCAAGATGAGTAGTTTGAAAGCCTGAGAAGAGTGGGAGAATACATGGAAGCAAGGTTGATGAGTAGATGTAAGACCAGATGAAGCCTTTGGGTTGGGAAGACTGAGAGACTGAACTTGCTGGGGAGGATGAGGGGAAAGCCAGAAAGCTTCAAAGTAGGGAGGTGACATTAAGAGGAGCATGGAGAAAAATTGGAGAAAGGCAATGATAAACAGAGAGATAATAAGTTAGCAAGTAAGATTAGATAAGATCTGTATTTGGATAATAAAGGTAATTAACTGAAACACTTTACTCTTAGCAATGTTGATTTGAACTTGTGGGTTTCATCATCACATAATGCTGAATACAGGTGTACTTCTAAACTTCTGTGTAGACTTCCCTCTGTGGTGGAGGCAGAGTGGCTCTGAGGCTGTGCTCCAGACAGTGGAGTGATGTCCTCTGCAGTGGTACCTGTGGAGGGTACCACACCTGGGCTGCACAGTGCCCTGCTTAGACAGAAGTCTGTCCAGATCCCCACTTCAGACCAGGTGTTTCTTGTTGTGTTTGGATCTTGGGCCCAGAGAGATGAGCAGATCCTGTAGATCAGGGTATGTAATCCAGAAAAGTGCTAAAGAAGAGATGAGGAGCGTGTTGAGAAGTCTCATCCAACACAGACAGGAATAAGGAATAAACAAAATGAGGTCTGTCCTGCAGAATACCCTGTTGGCACCTGATAAATTTATGACCACAAGCTGTTTGCAGGCATTTTGTGCCTCATCCTCTTTCCCCGACTCAACTTTTGCTCCCAATTTCCACATACTGATTTCAAGGTAGACATAATCTGCATATTTTAAAAAGAGCTAAATATCAGCTCATGTTTAAAAAACAAAAGTAAAAATTTGGATTAGTAAGTAATTTTTTCTTTCCTTTCTAAAGGTTTGTAAGAATTATTTACACTATAAAATTCAAAAGTAATATTTTACATGAGAAACTTTTTTACAGAATGCTGTCCTATCAGCCATAAGTTTGAATTTATTATGAAAGTATACATAAATGTATATGCCTATGTACTATGCCTAAATACTTTCTATTGAAAAATTAATAATGCTGGACTAGTATCATAACTCATATATTAATGTTGGCTTGTGGACTGGGAGCCCAATTTTACTCCCTGCTCCTGAAGCTAGTACTGAAGATTATAGCAAAATTTAAAAAGTATGTTTTCAATTCTGAAAGACTTTTTTCCCCTCTCAATGTAATGTGGTAAGTTGCAAGTAAAAAAAACATCTACAAAAATGACCCAGCTGTAGGAGAAAAGAAAAGGAATTAATGATAAGTTAGTGTAACTAGACATGCTATGTACACTGTTTTGTATTGGCAAAAGAGAATGTGTCTCCTTTTGACCCTCAAATCCATTGAATGATTCACTTCTCTAAATTAAAAGACACTCACCTTGTAAGCACTGATATTAATAGCATTTATAATGCATTACAACTTGCACTAGTGCTTTGTATTTGAAAATGTAGCATCCCTGATCAATTTTCCCACTTTAAAGTATAACTGAACTAACTTATCAGAAATTCCAATAGGTATATCCTTAAAACTTTCTGCATCTCTGTGAAGTGTTTATATGATGCTTAATAGTGTCTGCAAGCTGCTGTTTTACTCAACTTTCCTGAATTTCAAACATCTATATTTTACTCTCTTATATGCTTTTAACTAAGGTATAGTAGATGCATTTTTGCTTCGGTACTAATTCAAAATGTAATATTCATTTCTTTAGAAGACATTTTTGTTGTTGTGCATGCCTAGTGTTTTGTATGTTGTATATTGCATTCAGAATATTTTTTTCCTTCTCACCTATCCACAAATGCAATGCCGTTCCCATGACGCACCTCTGCTTGCTGTTTACCTGTATGTTAATTCGCTTGACTCCCATTGGCCCACTGCCATCATGTGCTCGCTGCCTGTTATTAAAAGACTCAGTCGACTGCCAAAGCAATGAAGCGACCTCTCGAAGCAACTGTAGACCTGGTACTTTGACCTTTCACCTTTTGCTTTGCATGTAGCTTTTTTTTGGGGTTTTTTTTTGGTTAATTTCATTATAATTTTTTTTTTTTTCCTTCAGAGAAGCAACTAATGAAATTTGTATCGCTTTACTTTTCAAACATGAACTGGAAATGATTTCACATACTTGTTAATTTACCGGAAGCTCTATTTATCCATCTCATTCTCATACGTAATAGACCGCAGACAATTTAGTTTGGTTCCTAACACAGTTTCATCTTTTTTAAATCTCTCATGAAAAGTCGAATTGAGATAAAACTGCTTTTGTAATTGAAAACGCCTAACGTAATCCATTAATCTGTGTAATAATAGGAAACTATATTTAAATTTAAAAATAAAAGAAAATACTTGGCAATGAAACACAAGTGGTTTTTTCTCCCTGTAATATTTGAAAACCTACTTAAAGGCAATGCCATTTTCGTTGCTTTAAAGCAAACGTTTCTTTTCAGTAGTTGTGCTGCTACAGTTCTAGGTTAATAGTACCATGCTTTTGCTACCAATAACAAAATTTCACTCATTTTACATTGCTGTGCTTTGAGTTAATATGCATGGCGAGGCATCTTTAGCCGCTTTTAAAAATACTAAGTTTTTGTATTTATGTATATGTTACGGACAAGGTCTTAAAGATGGCACCATTTTAACTAACTTTCTTATTTACAGGCCTTTCCTCCTGGTGTTCTTCACCCTTTACCAAAGAGACAAGCACTTGAAAAAAGCAATGGTGCCAGTGCTGTTTTCAATCCCAGTGTCTTGCACTATCAACAGGCTCTTGCCAATGCTCAGTTGCAGCAACATGCAGCGTTTATCCCAACAGGTATGTTGTATCCACATTGAACCAGTTTTTGTGTCCCTGAGGTAGCCTCTGTGTCAGACAGTTGCACTTAACAGAAGGTTTTATTATGCTCCCTGCCCCACTTGAGGTGAAGTCTGCACAGATGATTGCACGTTATTTTAATTCCTCTTGCAAAGGACAAGAATTCAAGCAGAAATTTCAACATGCCATTAAGCTGCTTTTTTGCACATTTATAGCCTTGCTCATCGTTCTCCAGAGTCTGCCCCCTTTTGCCTACCTTAAATTGGCTGGATTTTGACTCATACCTGTTTCCACTAAGAAAAATGCTGGGAAAAGCATCACTCTTCTCAGATGCCACAGCATCCTCCTGCTCCCTTGGCTGCTGTCTTGCAGCCATGGGGATTTCCCCAGCCGCACACGAGCGCCCTGAGAAGGGAACGCCAGCCGTAAACTTCCAGTCAATACCTGCGTGGAAGCGCTGGTAAAACACATCGCTCCCTGCAGCTGCACTAAAGGGCTTTCAGGCATCAGATGCATTTTCGTGGTTTTGGAGCACCACCAGAACGTTTCCTAGCATTTGTGGCTCATTGCTGGGGTTATAATTCTTCATAGGGGTGATCTGAAGAGGAGTGAATGTAATTTACATTTCATTGCTCAGAGCTCTGTGACAATCAGAGCATTCAGAGATGGCTTGACCTGCACCCTGGCTGGTAGCAGGGCTTCCCTTCAACACTGCGAGAGAAGGGATGTGCTGGGTGCTCGTGTAAACAGTAGCAACACAACCCTGTAAATTGTGTCAGTCACCCCCATTCCAAACTTCCCAAAGGAGAATATCCTGCCTAAGGAATTCTGTGATTTCATTCGTAATTAACAAATTACGTATTTTAGTGTCAGGGTGTTGTCGAGTGTGAACTTCAGAATCGTTTAAAACTACGTGTTTGCAAATGCGCTTGACATTTCAGCAATGTTATTTTAGTTTATAGAAATAATGTCGGTTAAACAAGGAATGAAAGGCAACACATGACGATTTCCCAATCTATCAGCATTCCCATATGTTTTTAAAGATAAAAAACAAACACAGATGGCTTTGACTTCATGGAATTTTTCTATAAGGCCTGAGTAACAACCTTGGAGCCTGCCCCCGTATTTGTAATAGTAAGTAATAGCATGGCCTTATTTTTAGCACATTGGTGCACCAGAATATCTGTGGCAGAAAACACACGGACATTTATGGGAGTGTTTGGGGAAAAAAAAATAAATGGTGAGGCTGCCTATTTGGACATGAATGGAAGACTGCCCTGTGCTTACAGAACATACAAAAATTTCCATGAATTTATTTTACATTGAAACTATGAGAATTTGTAGCATGATAGGCATTTTTCCTTCTCAAGCACTCCCTTTCACGGCTTATTGTTCTTATTTGCAATTGACAAGGACTTCAAATTAACGATGGAAAATACATTAGTTTAAACCTTTTTCAGTGAAAAAGCATTTGGATATTTTCCAGACTTTTGGAATGTTCATGCTTCCTTAAGTAGCTCACTTTTTGTACTTTTTATTGTCCATCCCTCTTTCCAACTAATTGTTGTAATTGTAGTTTTATCTGACTAATTTCTGGTGGTAGGAAGGGTGGATCTTGGAACCAAACCGTAAGGGCCAGGTTGTTGGCAAGCCCCAAAACAAGTGCATGAAAAAAAAAGAAGAAACAGAGATATAAAATAGCAGATGGAGCCCAACCCCTAGAGTAGAAAACCTTTCTCAAAGTGATAAACTTCCTGCTCTTTTCAAACACTGTCAGCACCAAGAAAGGACATTGAAGAGAGGAGTGGGGTATGGGAGGAGTTTAGGAAAGGGGAACACCCTCTGTAAGAATGGGTGTCATGAGCTTTCCATTAAAGATGCTACATATGATATTCCCACATTTCCTGGGAAGGTTGGATTTGGTGGGTGTAAGAACTGTCATGCAACCCACGTCTAAGGAGTAATGCATGACATTATCTGTTGGATTTTAAATGATTATGTGATATTTTCTAAACTGGTATAATTTTCAAATGTGTTCCTTGTGTGTGTGTGTGTGTGTGTGCGTTATATTTTAAGACAAGTTTTGCTGCTGGAATATATATAAAACTTAATTGTTTTATATAACTTCTCTGCTTTCTTAACCACTGGCTCCCCTAATAAAAAGTGTGGGGCTTGACTTAGCATGGCTTACCTCCAAAGTTCTGCACTTTGTTTGTTTTACATCAGTTTGATTGCTTTGTCACCTTCTCCTTATTGTTTGATGAATGATCCTAAAAACAGCAGATCTTTTCTCTCTTCCCATTGCTGTTTGTTAGTGTTTCTGTAGCCTCTAGAGGAGGAACTTTGTGTATTCTCTGGGGAGTGTTCTTGGGTAAGGTCATTCATAGTCGTGCAGGTCCTGTGACAGTCCGATAAGGGGCTGCAGCAGTAATTCAGCAGGAATACAGGAAGCATATTCGACTCTGTGTCAAATATGCACGTACCTGGCACTAGCCTCCTTAACTGCTTGCCTTCACCAGCTTGCTGTATGCACTGTACTGGAAATAGGTTGATCTCTTTCTTTCATTTGGCCTTTCCAGAAAGGTTAAAAGCGGACTAGGCACCAAAACAAAACTGCATGGCAGGTGAGCAGTCATCCCACAGCATCTCTGAAGTGCGCTGGGAATCTTCTGCTGGAATGTTACACACTTGGAGGTGTTTAGCTTGGGTCTTGTCAAAGTACTGTTTTCTCTGTGTTAAGAATGGGTACATTAATACCAAACACAAATTTGGCAAAGCCCCTGCAGCGGAATATTGTCTTAATTGCACTTTAACTTCCTTTCCTCCCGCATGTCAAAAAATTGATGAATGTTGATCTGTGCAGCACTGAGCTGTCTGAATTATGCAATGAGTTCTATAAGTCCCAAATACTGTGATCTTTAACCAAAGATATTGCTATAAACAAAAACCTGTTGCTGCAAGAGTACTGAATGAAAGGATAAAATTAATAAGTAAAAAAGTTTATGAAGTATCTTGAATATGTACAGAAACATGCCAAAACCCACACAGTATATACAGGAGTTAAGTAAGAACACAATCACCTTTTTGTGTTTAAGCAAAACTGTGAATGACCTTACAGTTTCATTTAACTAACTTACTTCTCTGTGGTTATGCTTGAATCTCACTTTGAATGTTAACTCTAAACAGCTAACCTGTTTCTTCCCTTTATCCACTTTTTTCACCTATCATTGCATGACACACAGGGTCAGTTTTGTGCATGACACCCGCTACCAGTATTGGTAGGTTCCAAATTTCTTTATTGATCTCTTTTTTTATACTGTATATGATGTATATTCACTTGTTTCAAAAATCCTAGGTGAGATTTAGCCACTGACTAGAATTAAAGGTTCGCTTGTCCTTCTGGTTGACTTTCCAGAGTGTTTAGATTTGTAGATGAAAGCTGCAGTTTAGACATATCACCTGCTATAACAACTACACTGCAAAAGCATAATGCCATGAATTCCAGTCTGCTTTTCAGTTTTCAAAGTTTTATTTCTCTTTATATTTTATATTGTCTAGTACTATAAAATCATAAAATACTGGAAAGAGCCAGCAAATTTCATCAGTGTTTTAAAGTTTCATAGTGGTGTGCCTATTTCTCCTTTGCTGTGTGTTAGAAAGTTTTATCAGCGTTTCCCAGAAATGCTTCCCTTGATCCACAGAGGTTCTGTTGAAACTCATGATCTGAATCTCACTCCTTCTTTAAATATATTTGCAGCTTGAAATTAACATTTTGAGCATGCAAAGTGGAAGTCCAATGCAACAGCCTCTGAGACAGAAAAGTAATCTTTCTTCTATTGCCCTATCCCAGTGATTTTAATTTTGGGTTTTGGGCCTACTCAGATAAACAGTTAAAATATCAAGCCTTTAAAACATCAAATTAATAATTCCTCCATGAAGATGCTGATTAAAATTCATGCTTAAAATGAGCAAGAGCAGTGTCTTTCACAAAATCGATCTTGCTTTTTAGATCAAACAAAGTAGTATATATATCAGGATAATTATTATCATCCCTCTCCTGATTTTTGCCTCAAGCAGATGGTAATTTAACTCTGATAAAGTCGAACAGTTATGCAGTGCTAGTAGGAAAAAACGCATAAATTGGATTATAAAGACAGCGAATATCTGGCTTACTTCAAAATGAAGATACATTAAAATAATTCATTTTTAATTGTATTTAAAAATTAAGATAAACATTTAACAGTTTTCTTCCCAGTATAAACCACTGGGGTTTTTTTTCATAGGATTTTATTTTGAAGTGCTTAATAGCTGTACTGGGGAAAACGAATTACGCATGTAACAATCTGCAGGTAACAGGCTATTTTGCTAAAGGCCTCATTTGCACAAGTAATCTTCTTCTTAGAGATAACACTTGCATTTTCAGTGGTCCTTACTCTTTTTTTCTGGGAATCGCCGATTGTGTTGACAACCTTCCTTTAATTGTACTTGTAATAAGCTATTTTCCCTTTTTTTTTATTTCTCCGCCACGCTTTCTCGCTTTGCACTGTGATTGCATGCCATCTGCCGGTTTAACCCATGACGATGGCTTGCCGCTCTTGATATTCACCATGCCAAAAATACCACTTCTCTTACCATAATGCTGCACCCTCCTGTTCATTGCTTCCATGGTTCCCCTCCTGAAAGTACCCATGATGCACAACGCTACGGCCGCCACTGTCTCTGCAGCAACAACTCCTGCAACAAGTGTTCCCTTCGCCGCAACAGCCACAGCAAATCAGGTTTGCTCCTTTTAAAGCTTTCTTTCACAAGATCCTGAACTCTAAATGAGTGCTGAGATTTTTATTTTAATTTTTTTTTAACAAAAAAAATTCTCACAGAGAATTTTTTTGTTTTATTTCTGTGTTTACCCCATCAAATTTTACTTTTATTTTTAAGTCGTTTATAGCAAGTGTTTGTGGGACAGGTTGCACTTATTTAGAGTTAACATTTGTTGCAAATAATGATGTAGCTGTGTTTTGTGTTGCGATGTTTGTACCTAATTATTGTGTCATTAACCCAGCTGGAGTTAGAATCACCATAGTACTGGACTACTTACAAAAGTCTATTATTAACTCCTAAGTTCAAAAGGAAGATCATCACAGGTTTCAAACATTCAGGTGTGTTAATGTAGCCTTCTCCATGAGATGTGGAAGTGACTAATTTCTAAGCATGGAAGCTGTCAAACATCACAAGCAGGACAAGGCAGGTGGAAAAAGAAGAAGAAAAAAAATGGAATGTTCTCTGTACATACTAGTGATCAAAACAGCACTCAAGATATTTATGACAATGCCTGCTTTATATTTGAAAGCGTATCTTTAACCTGGGAGTTATATTTCCCTAAGGAAGGATAGAAAGATAGAAAGAATCCCAAGGGCTATTGTCTGAGGCGGGCCAGGAAATATGATTCTGCAGTTTATATTAATGGCAGCTTTCATTTTGGTTGGGGTTCCCCTCCTCCTGTAGGACCTAATTCCCAGGGAAAACATATCTATTGCAGCCCGGAGTGTGTAGTTTTGACTCCTCTGTTGGGGCTGGAGAGATTCCCACCCTGATGTGCCTGGCATCTTCCAGGAGAGGAGTTTGCACAGCAGTTGGGTCACTCTGGCTTTTCTATTGCTCTGGGACAATGCTCAGGCACTTCCACCTCAGATGTGTTTCCCCTCAGCTTCTGAAAGGTCAGACAGAAGAGGAAACAAGCAGATTTGCTCACCTAAAGAAAGCAAAGGGAGATGATGTCCCCATCATCTTTCCTTGTGTTGCTCCTGGACAGACTGGCAAGCTGTTGCAGACCCAGTAGAAATGCTCTTCTGTTGGTTCGTCCCCTCCACTTGCCAAGGACTTAGAAAGAAATCAGTGAAAATGTTTGGCTTAGTAATGTTATACTAACACATTTATTTTTTTTACTGTCATTCCCAAAACTACTTAAGTATCCCTTGGAAAAATAGAAGTTGCTGCAAGAGTTTATTTTTAATAATTTAGGGAAAATATACTACCTCTGAAATACATCCTACTTTCTTAAAGAAACACAAACCAGTCCATTTTCTTTTTTTTTTTTAAGGTTCGTTTGCCAACATGGTGACATTTTTGCTTCTAGCATTTTCATTAAAAGGGGGTTGTTGTTTTGTGCTTACTTTTCTGAGAGTTAGCTTATAAAAAATGCTTGGGATAAGGATGAAAGTGCAGGAGGCAAAGGGTGCATTTCACAGTCTTTCCCAGAGTAGTGTCTGCAGCAGAAAATTGTTTGGTAGTATCCAGTATAGTTTTGTGATCTTAAAGTGATGACAGAGGGACTTGAAGATGCCAAGGGACTAAGAGAAAAAGGAATGGTTTGGGGAGTGGTTCAGCTAGGGACCCTCTTCCAGCACAGGAAGGCAGCTGGGGCTGCTCTACCACCTGCACTCCTGAGTGCCAGAGGGGCTGACCATAGCTGAGGGTAGAATAAATACAGGTATGCCTACAAAGGACCAGTAAGAAGCTCGGTTTGGTTTTTTTTAGGTAATGGGAACACTTTCACACAATTAACTAGTGCCACTGAGAAGACAGAGGTGTGCCTTATTGCTCTTTCTCATTTACCAGGATGGCAGGCAGAGACCCTTCTTTCCCAGTTCAGATTTTGTTTGCATTGGAGGATTATAGCATTTTAAATTTAACAGGAGTTGTAGAAAGTGTCTGTATTTATCGAGTTGCATATGTTTGTGTGTGTACACATACAATTCTGTGCTGAAATTAAGGGATGATTTAATAGGAGGATGAGTTTTCACTTGTTTAACTTCAGCCATTTGGAAGTTTGGCATCTAGTTCATCTGCTTTTCTAGAAGTCCATGTTAGGGCAGGGTAAATTGCCCTGAAGGGCCTTGCCTCTGTCCCTTGCCTGTGGAATGATTGTAGGTGTGTTACCAAAACTCTGCACCACTGCACAAGGAGGAGATGAGTCCCACCTCAGATGCTCATTGGCTTCTGTAGCAGGTGCCATCACTATCTGTTTTTTTATCACTCCTGTCTTAGTTTTAGTCATTGTAAGTTTTTAAAAACTACTATAAAAAAACCATGTATTTCGAAGTAGGGAAAGTAGTCGTAGTTCCTTCTTCTTTATAAGAGACAAAACTCCAAGTTTTCTGTTTATTTACAGCCTCCTAAGATTGTAAACAAAGCTACAATGCTAGGAACGCCCCACAGTAACTCTGTGGCTGAAATTCTCAGTATTTCTTTAGCCCAAGAAACACAGCAGGAGCAGATTATTAACTGGTAATTAACATGACTTTGTTCATGGTCATAGCATTCTTTGTGTCCACTTGTATGGGTTTAAACTCTCTTGAGTATTTCAGAAAAGGACTTTTTTATTCCCAACTAGATAAAATTTCCTTTTCTAATCTGTGCCACACTGCTTTACATATCTGGGAGGTAGTTTCCTCTTTCCATGGCCTCTACCATACTATTTTTTTTTACAACCTGCAGCCTTAAGCTTGTCCCATTTCAGTTCCCACGGCTTCTCCTCACAATTCTGGGCATGAAAAGAAAGTTGTAGCAGGGCTTAATCATTTATCATAATATCATTTGGTTTAGTATTCTGACCTGGGGAAAGGTTGCTGGTCTTCCTAGGATTGAGTGTGATGATCCCAGTGTCTTTAAAGAATAAGTAGAAGGGAAGAGTCAACATCCCAAAAGTTATGGAGTCTCAGCTGATGGCTAATAAAACATTATAACTCTGTTTGGTCTAGTAAATTATTTAGATTGTGCTGTCAGCTTGTATTTTGAAAAAAAAAATCACAATGTCTCATGTCTTCTGTACATCCTTTCTTTCAGAAAATAACATGACTAAGATCTCAAAGTATACCTGCATTGACACACACACTGTCAGTCATGCTTGGCCAGCAACTCTGGGCGTTGTGTGTTCAACGTGTGGCACGAGGCACATGAGAACATTGTGTAGAGTTAAAGGCTGTACTGTGTACATCTGTGCAGGGTGACACCAGTTAAGAATATATGGAAAATTGAGCATCTCTTTCTTTTCCTGACTTACAAAGGTTAGGTTTTAAAAATAATTTTGTAGCAGTGTACTTGAGAGAGAAAGATAATTGCTTTGGCTCAATGCAATGTAAACATGCAGCAGAAGTGCTTTAGCTAACACTGTTTTACAAACTCTTGATTAAAAACTTAGTCTGATGATACAAGAGCTGGTGCTGTTGCTGTTCCCTCGAGGGAGTGCTCCACTCACTGTAGGTGCCAGGCTGTGGTGAGAGGGAATGGAGGGGAGGGGACATCAGCTTTCCGGTGAAAGGTACATGTCCAGGAGCATGACTGGTTAGAGGTAAGAGGCCCTTCCCCTTTTCCTTCTTCCCTCCTTCACAATTGCTGCAGCCATTCCTGCCAGGATGGGGCTTGAAGCTTCTGCTGCTTAACCTCACTTCAGCAGTAGATGCTCAATGAACTTTCAGTTCAGTTGTTTGGGGATGCTGACAGCATTTTCTTGGAGCAAAGTTCGAAGTCGTTTGAAATGATGGTAAGAAGCAGCGTTAGGGCATGAATTAGAGAGGGTTTGGTCCTAGCTCCCTCTAGTGCATGCATGTGGACAGAAGTATGTAAAATGTCCTGCTTAACTATTAATACAGTTTTTGTCTGTAAATACATACTTCAGAGATCTTTAACAAAGCTTTTGTTCCTTCTTTAGCTAGTGGACTAGCAGTATTCAAGCAAGCAAGGAAACTGTTACCTCTTAGCTTCACTCACAGGTAGAATCACAGAATCATGTAGGTTGGAAAAACCTTTAAGTTCATCGAGTTCAACTGTTAACCCAGCACTGCCAAGTTCACCACTAAACCATGCCCCTAAGTGCAGCAGCTACACGTCATTTAAGTACCTCCAGGGATGGTGACTGCTTTGGGCAGTCTGTTCCAGTGCTTGACAACACTTTCCATGAAGAAATATTTCCTAATATCCAATCTAAACCTCCCCTGGTGCAACCTGAGGCCATTTTCTCTCATCCTATCACTTGTTACTTGGGAGAAGAGACCAATTGCCTTTCAGCTACTTGTAGAGAGAAAGAGCAATATTTACTGACTGGTTTTTTAGGCTAAGAATGTATAGT
This sequence comes from Erpornis zantholeuca, assembly GCA_013400515.1. Lineage (NCBI taxonomy): Eukaryota > Metazoa > Chordata > Aves > Passeriformes > Timaliidae > Erpornis > Erpornis zantholeuca. The sequence goes on from VZTN01000054.1 coordinate 315,407, forward strand.
GCTGTAATTTCAGGGTGATATAAAAGTCATAGATCTTAAGGAAAATTATTTTGGAAGTTTGTTTCTCTTCTTATTTTGCTGTGTGCTTTATGAGAAAATACAGGATTAGAAACTTGGGGAAAGATTAGATAGAGCCTACTTGGAGGTGGTGATGTTCATGTTAATGGAAATGCAGAAAAAATGTGACTTCCTGCATGCCAAAGATAATTTAACAGAGGATGATTTATCCTGACGTTATTTGAGAGAGATGTTATTCTGACTTTTGGGGCTGAAGTTCCATTTTAAACAATGGCAAACACCTGCTCGTGGGGGGCTTTAAATTCCTAAAATAGGAAGCCTCATTACTGTTCCATTTATATATATGTCTTGGTGAGTCCTACAAGGATTAGAAGGTTAGATCTCAGCCCAAAATTAAGACACTTAAGTGTTGTTGTCTAAGTATGGATGTCTACATGCAAGATACAAGTTTAAGTACCCATTGTAGACTGTGAAGTTTATCAGCCCAGTCAGATGAAGTCTGGAGAGTAGCCTGACTTGTCCTTCAAAAGTCTCATAGGGCTTGGTTCAGTTGCCTAAACAAGTGTCTAGTGACATTTGAGATTGTCCTAAGATAACCTTGGATGTCTAGGTTATCCAAGGCATTTTCACAAGCTTGGCAGATGCAATACAGGACCTACAGACAAATCTGCACACCTACTTCTGAACTGGCAGCTGGATGACAGGTGAGAGACCTTAGCCTGAGTGGTACTAAAACATTTTCTGGTGAGAAAATGAACCAAGCATGCAACTGGTGATCACATGAAGGGATCTCCAGGCTTTGCTGGCTTACTGACAAGGTTGTATCACCTCAGTGAGTGTGGTGGGGGGGTTAAGACACCAGCATTTCTGTGTCCCATTTTGTGCCCCCAAGCTCAGTGAGTGTTTCCGTAGTTCCTGGTTACTAGAGGACAATCACCAAATTCCAAACAATTCCAAGTGATGCGAGTCTTGCTCACATCACATCACTTCAGAACAGTACATGGCTTTATTTTTTGTACCTATGAAAATGGGCAGAGACTGACAGGATAAAAATAGCCTTACAGAGAATGTTGCTTGAAGATGTTATTTAGTGACAACATTATTCTACTGGTTATATGACCTTTTATGGAGAAGGAAATATTAAAGAACATATCCAAAAGAAAAATTAAATACTTGGAGGCTGTGTCTAAAAAGAAATATAACATCAACAGGCTGTCTCATGCTAAGGCTTGTGATTATCTGGCACAGCTGCTTTAAATTATGCATCAGCGTTTGCACTGAATTAGGTAGCAATTATGCAGATATTAATTATGAAATCATTCAGTAGCCTTCAGTTCTGTCAAAATCTGTTAGAATACAATGAAGCGAAAATAAAAATAGTTGTGTTCGACCGTCACAAACAAAAGGACAAGTAAAATATTTGCCCCAGAATTCAAAAACTAGTTAACATGTTGTAAAATACACACATGCCAAACTTCTGGGATTTGGGATGCCTTGTGGTGTGGCTCCACCAGGAGGGAGCAGAGCTGGGACGTGCAGCAACAGAGCACCTCTGCTTGCCAAGGTGCCTGCAAAGGCAGCTCCACTCCAAAGGAAGCAGATTCTTCTCAGACTGGAGCATCCTGGGACACCAACTTAAGCTGATCTCCCCTTCTGCACAAAGCAGAAGTGCCAGTTGCTCCCTTGTGCAAATATTCCTCAGTGTCCCCCAACAGGGCTTCCTCTCCAGTCCTCTCTAACCCCAGGAGGCCTTCTGGCAGGGGAGAGAGCTGTCCACAGCGCTGCTGACAAGGCTTTTACTGTCTCATGTTCTCTTTCATCCTCATGGAAACCTGCTGTACTTATAAATGGGGAGAAGAGTAGCGATAGATGTAGAAAATGAATTGAAAAATCTGGTAAATATTAGGAAATGGATGTTTTTTGTTGTTGTTTAAAAGCAAGTCTTAGAGAAGGAAGGTGGGCAGTGGAAACAAATGTTATTTACATCCTTAGTGCCAGCATACAAGAACATTACAAATAAGAGTTTATGCAAAATTCATGTTAGTGGTTTGAAAACCTATAATTGCAGTTTCTGAGGGAATGAGAGCACAGATAGGAAAGCATTTCTGCTGGGAATAATGAGTATCTTAACAATTTTAGGGTTTTTTTCTTACTGAAAGTTTTGGTCTAAAAATTCCATGAAGTTCCAAGTTAAATGCTCCTATAGAAAATTCTGTTCTAACACCAGAAAGAGTGATTTCAATCTGACTTGAAAAAGTCCAGAAAAGGAGACAGAATAATAGGTTCCATTCTCAGGCACATTATCAGAGGGAACACTTTCATGGAGCCAGCCCAGGGGAGAGCAGTGTTGGGCATCTAGTGAGCCCATCTATAGGGCCCTGGCAGCTGGGATACAGGATCTTGCCTTGGACCTGCATTAGGCTGGAAAAACAAACCTAAGTGACTCTTGATCATGAAGAATCATTTCTCTAGAGAAGGTATTTAAATAGCAATAGCTTGTCACAGTGGGAAAGGCAAACTTAAACTGCCTGCTGCCTCTTTCACGCTAGACACACAAGAATCATGAGCCTCATCTCACTCAAGTTATCTTGTCTGGCACCGAGTTACAGGTAAGTAGCTGTGACTCACAGGCTCAAGAAGTGAGAGTTTCCAATGATAAAGCCCATGGTAAATCTTGAGCAGTGTCAAGAAAAGGTCTTTTGAAGTGCCTTGAAACAACTGATGTTACAAAATATGTGGCAAAACTGTTTTCTAAGGCAACAAAAAAGAAAAGCCAAAAGATTGCCCTGGAAAATATGAAGGAATTCTCTTTTAGTCTCATGCAAACTTTAACCAAGTCTTTGTTTTAATAATATTTTTGGCCTCTTAAGATAGCATGCTGCTTCTTTGTAGATAATAAAAACTTCCAGCATGCTTGTATATGGCATTTTAGACTGCGTGCTCATATACAAGAAGCCAGTGGGGAAGAAATGGAAAAATCTGTTGTTTTGGGTTTTTTAAAGAAATTCTTCCATCATGCCCCTTTCCCCTCTATAGAACTAAAACCTGACTTCCTCTGGTATCCTGCTAGATGGCAGTGTAACACAACATCAGCAGTAAGCAAAGGCTTCATTCTTTTATATAACAAAAACCAAAACAGATTTCCCTTTCCTGTTATAGAAATATAAAGAAAAAATGTTGCTGTTTGATATAATAACTTCTTTTTGTGTTCTTACTTGCAATTATTCAAGTATTATGATACTTTGACCAGTGGGGTAAAACTCTTTTGGGGCATGTATTTATTATTTAAACATGGGAAATTATTTCTGATGTCCAATAATTTAGTAGGCATTTGGGAGAAAATGAGTTTGTGTCATGGTGTGAACACACAGATCATGTGAGTCTGGGCTTTTCCATCATAAAATTTTAACAACACAGAGCAGTGCAAAGCTCCAGGTGGACTTGTGTGGATTCTGTCCTTAAAAATAACTTCATCTGGACATCTCCGGTGCTCCAGTTAGTTTCCCTTGAATTAAACAAAGATCATATTTTTTTCTTGGTGTATGATTTATTGCCTACTAGAAATGCCAGTCTGGCTTTGGGTATGCATGCCCATGTAACTGCACTGGAAACATCTATGTATTTATTTTTGTTGATTGTATCTGTCATGACTTTCATCTGGACACAGAAATATGCCAATTTGCATGACTTCATTTTTAGTGCAATATTACCTGCCATGACACACACTAGAATGTGTGCCTGTTTATGTGAGAGTAATCAGATAAAAAGAAAATTAAGGAAGTGATAAATAGTCAAAAATCAGGAAGGTTAAGATTTCCTCAGAGAAGTTATAAGTATAGTGAGTTTTATAAAACTGATGCAAGGTCTTATGAGCAACCTTGATGAATGTAAATTTGGTACTTTCCTGTGTTTGAGTTTAGTTCTGGATGCTGTTTCTTGTTTTGAAGGAAGTCTGAAGTGGAGAGTCAGGTTTTGGGAGAGGAGGGGTTTCAGGGAGGTGATAACTGCTGAGGAGCCTCCAGAAATGCCAACTGTGCTCTGTGTGCAGCAGTGCCTTCGCCTAAAAAGGATGTTGTATGTGCAGTGGCAGCCTCATCCTGCATGATGTGGCATGCTTGGTGTCTAAAAGGAAAATGCAAAGCAGGTTTTGTTAAAAAAAAAAAGGCTAAGTGAGGATGCCAGGGTTGGAGAAGTAGCACCCCCGCAAGAGGAATATGGGCACTTCCACAGATACTGCACAACTTGGGCTTGGCTTTCACTCATTTGTGCTCCCAGTTTCTCTGTGCAGGCCTATTCTGGCAGTTTCTAAAATTCAGGAAGAGAAGATAAATGACCTAAAAGTAGGAGGTGAAAAACACAGATGATTGCAATAGCTCAGACCTGCTGGAAGGTAAAATTGAGTGGCTACCCAAACCAGTCACTATACGGGTGCTCCTAAAATACTACAGCAGTGGTTTTCTCACTTCTCTATAGTCTATCTGCTGCCTCTGTGCAAGTTAAAAATAGATTTTGGTAGAACATATTAGACTATGTTATGATCAATTTTTAGCACTGCATTATTTATTACTTTAAAGAAGAATAAATAAAGCCAGATTGCTTTAATTTCTAAACCAACTAGTCCTCTGTTTCTCCAGAGCGAGTAAATACTTATTAAGTTGAATTTAAATATTGTACAATATTACTTGAGTAAATACCTATTGAAGCTCATAAGCAAGTTAAGAAGTTGGCTGTGCGAGTGGCTTTGGTCTCTTCTTTCAGGACCTTGTGACAATTAAATGAGAAAAATGATGCTGCTGAACCCTTGAACCCTTTGGGATCCCATAATTGCCTTGAACTTTTGTTTAGATCATCATGAAGAGCTGGATTCAGATAAGGTCTTTGTCAGCTTTATGACACCCTGATGGCCAACAGCTTGTGCCTGATGGAATGAAAATGTGCAAGCAGATGTGTCCACTTCAGCATGGACATCTGATCCTCAGCCATTTCCAGAAGCATATTGTCAACATGTGGGACAGGCAAAACTGGGCACGCTCAGATTTAGGGAAGAACAGAGAGGATGGAGCAGGGCACCAGAAACCTTGTGAGGGAATGGGCTATGAGAAAGCCAAGAAAATAGGACCTGCAACCCTCAGGAAACACCTGATGCCCCCGTATTAGGCACTGTATGGGCAGGCAGCCATCTGTGCCCAGACATGTCACCCGTTGTGTACAAATCAGAGGTCACCTTATTGATGAGCAAAGTAGACAAATATATTGGGGTTGCACTGAATTAATGGAGAAGCAGTAAGATAAAATCCTCCTTCAGCCCTGGATTGAGGAGAGGACCATGATTAGTAAGTAAAACAAAGCACATATCCATTAAATGATAATGTGCTGGAAATGAGAAGGAGGTTTCAAGAGAGAAGTACTGGCAAAGAAAAAAGTTCAGGCTGCATTTAATGCAAGCAAGAGTTGGAGCTGGCTCAGCTGTCAGCAGTCAAGACAGGGGCAAAACCTATCCCATGAGACAGTGTTGGTGGGAGCCCTGGGGTAGGAGAGTGGAATGTTTGGGATGGTGCTCCATGGAATCTGTGGGGAAAAGGAGGTGAAAAAGTTCATCTATTAGGCTATGTAAAAGTTACCAGGCGTAACTGATACAATAGAGATTGCTTTCAGTAAGTGTCTGAACATTTACTCATCTTTTTCCACTTCTAATTTAAAAAGAAAAAAGAAAGTAAAGATTTATTTTGAAGGAAAGGAACAAGGCACATACCACAAGAGAACATTCTAAGAGAAAATGAAAAATAAAGGCATGGAGGCATTTCCCAAAGACATGGGGAAATATAAATAGTCTTGGGTTCCTTGTCATAGGGAAGAAATACTTGGTGTTACTTTTATTTTTAGAAAGAGGGAGAAATTATGAGACAGCTTGATATGAGCCGGCTGTCTGAAAATATCTGTCATTTTTAATGTATACCCCAGATATAGCTGACCAGTCTGCTACTCGTGTGAAGAACATGAAAACAGAAAATGCCACTGCGGAACAATTCATCTATCCTGAGGCAGGTGTCCCAAAGTTAAATACCTTGGTGCAAACTGTTCACCACAGACCCTTTCATTTGGTGGAGGGGAAAAAAGCAGCAGGCTTTTGGTAATCTATCTCATGCTAAAATAAGTTGCCTGAGGTAGCCTAGGAAGATGTAAAATGGGTGACTGGCTGAGGCATTCTTGTCTGAAATCCTCTGAGATAAATCTTGTTTACAAGAAACTCCTATTACTATGTTGCTTTCAAAATGGAAGGCTGAGCAGACCAGAATGTTTGCTATGCAAGAGTTAATTTTTGGAGGGTCTTTGCTATGCAATGCAGAGATCAAATACAGTCTTAACACCTTCTTAAAAGATATTAGGGTTTATAAAGCACACTGTAATTTGGAATAATAATTTCAAAACTCCTGAAAAAAGAAACAGGCCAGAGGTGGATGCAAAGTCATGTTTTCCAGCTGATTCACTGTGACAGGTCTTTAGTTGAACAGGAGTTCATGTACACTGAATTTGTGCACAATGGCAAATTGTCCCTAATCATCATTGTATAATAAATCTGGAACTGGAAAATTAATTTAAGTCAGAGACTATAAAGAAGCTTTGTGAATTGTGCCTTCAAAACAGAAAATCTCAAGCCAAACAGTGTTCTTGTAATTCTTAGAACCTAGTCTTGATTCTCTGTAATTTGGTCAATTCCATGAACTGTACCAGGTAAACCAGTAACCTGGGTGTCAGAAAAGAGTTCACAAAAATGGAATTTCCACTTTAAATTAAAAGACTTTCAATTTTACTTTTTAAGTATTGAGACAGTGACTGATCACAGTCACCTTTGCCGGGTGTAAGGAACTCCCAGATCGATTTATTCGCACTGGTAGTTGGTGAGAAGCTGAAACCATTGGCACTAACTCTTGGTTGTCATTCCCTTGGATGACACTGCAGAACTGTATCACCCTTATGAGCAACCCTTCCTGAATTTCAGGATGTTCTGTGTTGCACAAGGGGCTTAATGACCACTGTGATCACTCAGAAGTCCAGATGGTAAAGGTCTAAAAGAGCCATGCTCTGGTAGGAAAGAAAGTCTTGACATTTAGGAGCTGAAAATGTCACCTCTAAAGAGCTGGAAAATTTTGAGTAGAAAATTCTGAAAGTAGTTTGCAGAAATTTAGGTTCACTCTTTGTGTTCCTAGTTTCAGTGAGGTCTGCTAACTATCATTGGCACAGTGAATGATTTTGTCTAAAGGGTAGCCAGCTTTCTGCCACCTCAAATAGGAACCAAGCAAGAAGGCAATCAAGAAGGTACCTTTATCTGTGATTACCTCCAAAAAATGTCCTTTTCTGTCATTAAATCTTCTGTGAGTTACTACTCAAGACTCTAAGTGCCAGGCCATTCTGCTTATGGAAATAGTTTTGTTATTAGATCTCTTACTGCAGCAGCAGCAGGTATGTTTCCTGGCGTGTCTGTATCCACACCTGTGCATCTTATCCATACAGAGCATGAGAAAATGCCTTCCCATGCTTGACCTGTAGACCTTTTTACATGGGACAATGCACACTCATTGTATAGTCTTCTTTTTCAGTGTTTTTTCTTATATATATTCTGTGGTAAAAGTGTCATGACATTACATCCTGTTCCTGTGAAATATCATGTTATAATAGTAGCAGAGCAAACATGGCAAGTCATATTATGTGCATTTGAGATGTAATTCTTCAAAGAGTAGTGAACATGAAGGTGGCTGGACCTATACAAATAATGAGGGAGTGCAGACTGTAGGAATTGTTTGCAGGGATATTCCTTCTCCAGTACAGCTTCTCCTTCTTCAGCGTGCAAGTGATGGAGCAATTAGCAGCGATGCAGACATAGATAACCTCTGTCTTCCATCACAGTTTATTACTTCATTTGTAGATTAAACAGGAGAGGTTCACAATGTGTTTTCCATGTAAAGTAGTTTAGCATTTTATGTTTCTCTGTCAGACACAGTGAAAAAAAACAGTGGCAGAAGCTGATGCCTGTGTATGTAGCTATGGCAGAGTTGTGATATCTTTTGAGAAATAGGGTGTGAACATGTAATTAAAGACTACAGGAGACATTTTACACTTTGTGGCTAAGGTTGAAAAAGAAATGTAGCTCCTCAGTTCTGCAACTCTGCACTGGAGAAGCTTGTTCTGAAGGAGAGACTTGAGGGTTTTTTCCTAGGAGGACTCCTACGTGTACTAGAAATAGCCGAGTGCAACATGCCCTAGTTACGGCCCCTGTACGAGGGGCGGCACATCGAGGATGATGTGGTGAGAGCAAGCCAGCTCCATAGCCACTGGCAGAGGGAAGAAGCATGGCAGTGAGAGCTCCAGTTGCTCCTCTGGCACCTGCAGCCCATACACAGGATGTTCTTGCACAAAAAAGGAAAGTGTTTACAATTTCTTTGCTGTTTTCCTGAGTTTTGACAGGAGGAGAGAAAAGGCAGGAATAGGAACACAGAAGTGAAGTCCTTACCTTGGGCTTTCCCACTCACCGGGGCAGGGAAGACAAGGGGTCCCTGCTCTTTCACATTGCCTAGGACCCCTCTGTCTTGTCTGGCATATAGCAGGATGAGTGGCACTTGGGTTAATCATAATGCCAGGAATAGTCCTGCCATTTTCCAAAAAAACAGCCTGAGATTAGGCCCTCTGCTGTCTCTGTCACACATTTTGAGAGAATTGTGAACACCAGCACAAAGGGCAGTTATTTGTCTCCCTGTACCGTGAGGAAAGAAAGCTACGGGAAAGTGCAAGTTTACCCTCTCAAAAGCTGGCAGACAATGTAGTCAATTCTGGGTTTTTTACTGAGTAAAAAATGTACTAAGTTTCAGGTTATGTCCCATTAAGTAAGACCTTAGGATCCTTTAAATACACTTGTGTGATTATGGCTAACCCAGTATAGCTAAAGCTGCTTTATTAATTACATTGACATGTTGGGTTGTAACATGCTAAAAATACCAGTGCTGAAAATCTTGGTCATTTCTTATTTTCAGCATGGCTGTGTTCTTTATACATGTTGTCAAATCACTGTGCTGGAGCTAGACCAGGGTTATCACAGACAGGGTTTTATTATTTGAGCAAAGGTATTTCTTTGTTATTTCGAAAGGAAACAGAAGATAGGCGATAAGCTAACAAACTCACAATGGGTGGAAGTTCATTAAAAATATATGTCCTTGTTGTGCGTGTGATGTATTTAGATGGTGAGCCCTTTGGAGCAGCAGGTGTTTGTACAGCATCATTACAATGGGGCCTCGTGTGTCACCAGATTTCCAGAGCTGATGGCAATCAAAGATGGCTTTTTGGCTTGCTGGCAGTGTCACTGGGGTCAGGGAGATGGTGCTTGTGTACAGAGAGCGAGGCAGTGCAGTTGTGAGGGGCAGTGGGGGTGATAGGCAGGGGACTGGGACGAGCACCTGCTACACAGAGCCGATCATGTTTCTTTTTGGGGGTCTGTATGTCAGAGGTAGTATGTTGCTGAAGTTACTTTCCAAACAACCTTTTTTTCCCTCCCCTTTTAATATAAATATTGCATTAAGCAGTGGTCTAGCTTCATAACACACAAGTAGGTCAAAGTGCTGTCATGACTGCATTGCATGCTACCTGCAAATACAGCTTAAAAATGTGCCGAGTGCCAAATTAAACAGGAAGAGCAGACAATGCACTCTTAATTCCTTGACTTGTGCTTAAGTCTGGAGTTAGCAATGATGTGATAAAATATCACACCCCTGCCTTTTGTTATCACTCTCACTGACAGCCATTTCAGGCAGATTTTGGAAATCTGGATGATTTTCCAATGCTGTGAGCAGGTGGAGTTGGTTGCTGGGCACATCGTGCATTTAACTTTCACAGTATTGGAAGCACGAGAGTTTGCACCTGTAAAAGGAGACACCATGGAGGTTAAAGCAGCAAGGTAGTGGCTAGTTAGGTGTACAGAGGCACACTATGGTAATCCCCCTAGATTCCTTGGCATAAGGAAGTGTGAGAAAACCTCTCAAGCTTGCTGATCTGCAGTTAATTTTTTTAGGGAATAAGCAGCTGTTGAAAGTGCATTGAAAAGACACTTTTGCTTCATGAAAACACACAGTCCAGTACATCTTTATGCTTGTTAGTGGCAAGGAGCCCTGCCTCCACTGTTTCCCCTGGTTCTGACTTTCTGGGAGCATGGTGGGAGCTGGAGAGTTGCCCCAGGCACGGACGCACTTTGAGCTCCTAGGCGAGGTGCAGGGCTTCCACCTCTACTGATAGCCAGGGCACTGAGGGTGCACACCCCGCCTATGGCCAGGCCATGGATTCAGCACTGCCCTCCAGTATTCTGACACATGAAGTGCCCCCTCTGCGTGTTCTCACGCACATGAGGGCCTGTGTGCAGGGGAAGACGACCAGGTGTGTGAGACACAAACGCCTCCTGGGCAGTCTGAGGAACGGGATGCTGTCCCACACGGGATGCTGTCCTGTGTGAGCTGTGCCTGAGCTCAGCTGGGCCAGCGCCGGCCGCCTGGGCGCACTGCTCTCCCCGCGTCTCCTAAAAGCGCGATCACGCTTTCCCTTTCTCTCGACAGATAATCCTGAAATAGCCGGCAGGAGCGGAACCGAGTGTCACGAAGCCTCCCTGCGGACGGCCAAGCACGGCTACTGTACATACTACCCTGTCTCCTCCTCTCTAGAGTTGCCACAAACTGCATGCTAAGTCAAGAATTTGTTCTTATGGACAAATCAAAAACTCAAAAAAGCTAGTGCTGCTATGTCATATATGAATATTAAATATGGTATGCTTACTATACTCCAACCTAAAATAGTTAACTACCTGATACCAGCTGTGATGTTTCAAGACATAAAGGGTAACATTTAGTTTTAAAGATTTTCTAAGCATAGTTTAATTATTGCAAATATTGTCGTTTCTCCATAACTACACCTAATGGAAATGGTCCAGATCAGTTAGTCTTGTGAGATTCAGTGTTTATGAATCTTTCGAGCTCAGCAATAATTGAGTTGCATTGGCTAAAAACTTTCCCCGGTTGCAGGTTTAATTTTCACCCAAACTATGATTCGGGGTTTTCTTCTCAGTTAAAAAAAAAAATATCTTGGTTTTGCTCCCTTGGTGAGTTGATTCCAAGACAGAGGAAATGAAACACAGCCCGATGTCCTGCACATCATCCTGCCAATCTGATATTTTTAGCCAGAAGTCCAAAGTAAAGCACAAAGTCTTTAGATGCACATGGTTGGTGTTTGACTTGTATGGAGAAGTTGCATTTGAATCATAGCAGAATAGCAGAAGAAAATTTGAAAAATTTTGCACAGTATGAACTTCATACCCCTTTCAATCCCCAAAAGAACAAAGTCTTGAGAATATTATTTTACGAGTATATTTATAATGTTTTTAAAATAGACTTTGCAGAAGTGCCTAAATTTTGTCACATCAGACTTGATGAAAGTGAGCCTGATGCCAATGGTCAAATCTCACCGGACGCGAATAATCTTTGAAACTCATAGTCAGGTTACCAAAAAGATCCAAGCTATTAACAAGTAACTTCTACAAGTGTAAAATCAAGCAAAACAAAACAAAACAAGACCAAACTAACAAAAGAAAAGGCGAAAAAGAAGGCTGTAGATAAAGAGATTGTGTGATATTCTAATTTAATTAAAATTCAGTTGAGTCACTGAAATTTTATAGGTGACTTTAATCTAGGCTATTAACTGAACACTAAGAATGTAGAGTGAGATTCAGTTTAATAAATCATTACTGTATTTGCATTTTTTTAATTGGATTATAAGATTGTAACCAGATTAGAGTGGAGAAAAAATAGTTCTTTTAATTTTTTCTTTAAAAACATATTTTATGTCACAAAAGTATGAAGATATCTTTAATACAATTATATACATGTTATATATACATACATACATATATATGGATGAAGCAGATTTTAATGTTGTTTACTTTTTTAAATACTTGTTGATTTACATAATTATATATGTATAATTAAAATTTCATTTGTTTGATTTGAGATTTGTTTCAAGCACTATTGTACCAAATATTTCATATTTCACATTTTATATGTTGCACATGTATCACATAAATGACATAGTTTTTAAATTATTGTTTAAAAAAACAAGACAGCTGTTACAAGTGGATATTATGTATAATTGTTTGCAGCATAAGTTTTCTATGTGGACATTACTAGTGATTGCAGTATTTTAACTTAACCTCTTCAGATTGATTGTAAACTATTTTAAACTTTGGCAGCACTGCCTGTTCTGAACGACTGAAGGCACTAACCATATTATTATTTGTCTAGGAAATTATTTTCCAGGCTAAATCTTGTTTGTCCGATGTCTAATTACTATCTATTTATATATAAAGCTGGAGATTTGATCATCTGAAAGAAAAAAAAAAATCACAATTCGGTTGTAAAATTAACATAGTGCTTGTAACGTTGCGTTAGTTTAATTTGTGGAAAAATAATGTATCTTAACTTGTTACTTTAGCAGTTAAGGTATCACCATTATATACTATTAAAACACTAATATTTGTAGACTTTCTCAGTCATTATAACTAGGTAGTTGACACTGCAACTTGCCTATATCTGTCAAAGTTGTTTTTATTTTTTTATAATAGTTAATTTAGGCATTTGGGTAGCTTATTGTATAATACTAAATGGTAAATTATCCATGTTTAAATATTTTATGTAGATAACTCTTCAAGACATCATTTTGTGTGAACTTTTTATGTTTCAAAATTACTGTTATTCTATATTTTTTACAATTAATCCAATATTACTATTTTTTGCCCATGGATGATGAAGCTTCAGATACATCAGGTCTTTCATCCAGATAAACTGACAGACAAAAAGAGAAAATGTATTTTTAATAAGATATCCACTTTCCGACTTTATGACTTTGTAATATTCCTGAAAACTGTACAAGTACAAACCTATGCTAACAGTAAGGAGGCAATTACAGAGATGTGCAAATACGTGTACAACAGATTCTGCATTTTATTTATTTATAAAGTAATTTTATAGACTATTTCAAAATTTGGGAAGATCTAAAACTATTTTTCTGTATAAATATTATTTGCCAAAACTTTGTTTATATTTTAAAAAGAAAAGTCTAATGAAAATGATTAAATTTTAAATGCTTTGTTTAATTAAAAAAAATACAAGAAATATAACCCCTAAAAGAACCATGAGATGGGCCAACACAGAGACAGTGAATACTGTAGCTGGGACATGGTTTCAAGTGACTTGAGATGTCTCAGTGCTTATTTTCTTCAAAGGGTACAGCACCTCACCAAAATACCTTTTTGTTTGCCTCTCTCATCCAGCATAATTGACGACACATACAATGAATATTCCGGTAACAGTTAAAAGAAACCCCTCCATTCACTCTTTTCCAGCATATATAATTACTAGTGGTCTGTTAAATAGCCATTCTATTTCTGTTGTGACGTTAAATTCATTCACCCAATGTACAACCACTGAAATAAAAAGAAGCATTTTAAAACGAGAGCGGAGTCGGGGCGATCCTTTCTCGTGACGCGGCTCTGGGAAGAGGGGCCTGGGGTAACAAAAAATAGCCAAAAGAAAGTGAAGTCTTTTGAAAAGTATCTTTAAATATTTTTTTTTTCCTTACTTGCTTGTTCAAGTAACAAATCCTTACGTGCAGTCCCCAGGTGCAGGACATGCAGATGGGGCCATGCAAGTGGGGAAGCCCATGCTCTTCTCCTGCCGAGGATGCTGCACCACACGGCCCCAGCCTCCAACAGGCATCCCGAGCCCTCCCCGCCCGCCCGTGCGTGCCGGGGTGCAGGCAGGCACTGGTTATCCCAGGGGTGTGGCTCGCAGCTGCCTGACCACTGCGGGGTTCTTTTTGGTGGCACGTCCTTTGCATGATGGTTTCTTTCTTGTAATTAAACCAGCAAATAATCCCTGTTATCTGCTAGTTCCTCTGGGTAGAGCAGCATCACAGAAGAGCTGTGTGCCCATGGGCTGAGATTGCATGGCAAGCTAGTGACAAAGGAGGGAATAAAACCTCTGGCTGGCAGTTCTGTGGTTTCTTCACACTGCCTTCTCTGATTTTTTTTTTAAACACTTTAAAGAAAGGAAATACAGTTCCTGCAGAATCAAGAAGAGTTTGTGTCATAAAGTTGTCTACGCTTCATCAGCACAGGGCTGGTTTGAAAGGAGCCCAAGGTCACAAATGATGTGGAAAACCACCAGGTCAACCAGTCTATTTGGATGCATCACAGACGTACTGAGCCAGAAGCCTGCTGAGAATGAGGATGTGGGATGGAGAGGAAAAACAGAATGACTTGCAGGGACAGGGAAGGACTGGAGCATTAGAGGGCCACAAAGGCATTGTAGAGCAGAAGCAGCAAATGATTTAAATTCAATTCCTAATAACTCAGGAGTAGGAAGCCTGTCTGTTGATACTTTCTTATGTTAAACCCCACCCTGGACAGTTGTTGCTGCCAAGAAGGGTCAGGACATGTTACTTTTCTTGTCTAAAAGCTGTTTTGTTTCTTGTCAACTTTGACACTTTCTTGGCAATGGAGAAGTGCTCATGGAAGCCGTGAGCTTTCTGGGGCCACAGCAAACCTGTAGTGTCTGTATGGGTCCACGTGCAGAGCGTACCTGCTTCGGACAATGTCAGGGTTTCTAAAATGATGCAAGTCACTTCTAGACAAGAGCCTTTAGAAACCTTTGAGTTTTTCCCCCTGCCATGCACGTCCTTGTGGACAGTCTGTGGCCACTGCTGTGGCCTTTGCCTCAGGCCAAGGGCTGCAGCAGTGTCCAGGTGCTCAACATCGGCCCTCAGCAGACTGCTGAGGTGCCCCACACTTGGCCATGCACCTCCCCATGCGCCATGTGGTGTATCCATGGCCACAAGACTAATTCTCTATGTTTTGCATGGTTTTCAATTCAAAAGTCTGAAGTAATCTGAAGTCCGAAGACTAGTGTGTTTTTGCAGTCCACTGGAATTAAAAGCATGAAACAAAATGGGATGTGGCATTTGAGGGATCAGAGCCTGCTGGGATAGTTTGGCATGTTTGTATACAGCAAAGGAAGCCAAAACTGGTTGAGCCTTGTTCATGCCGCACTTTGGGAGTGACTCTTGAGCAAGTTATTAAAACAGCACCTGGGTTTTCTTTCCAAAAAAGTCGTTTAGCTCCAGAAGAGAGCCCAGAACAACCCAATGTTTCTGTACTGTGGGTGACAAGAGATAAAAGGACTTGTGGGTAAGGCTGCTTGACAGCGCAGGCATTCGATCTCCTGCTACTGACATTTATTGCATAAATTCATAGGACCAAAAAAAAATACCTTGCCTGGCACTGCTGAAAACCTTCCTTGGCATCTGATGGTACGGTCATCTGAGCATACCATGCTCTTCATGCCTGCAATCAGTTCTCTAGCCAAGCCTTTTGTCCAGTAGCCTGCATATTTAATGTCATATAATTGACAGGTCTGGAGGCTTTTTTATATGGGCCAAGATGATTTGTATTGCTGGAGTGGGTGTGTGTGAGAGCAAAATCACCTCAGCTGTTGCATTATTGCTGGTATGCAATGCATTTGAGAACATAGGTATAGAATATATAGTTTGATTATCTGTGAATGGATAAATTATGGAAATGTGTTCTAAATTGTTATTCTTCTAATTCAGTAATTATAGAAACCATAGAAAATAAATTACATGTTTCATTACATGAAAATACCTTCTGCTGTAGCAGGGGGAAAAACCACAACACTAAGAAATATGAAAGGAAGATATTGGTACAAGCTGCTTAGTCAATGCTGGGCTGCAGTTGCATTATTTCCATCCAAGCTTCTTGCAATGTGAGGAAAAGACACTTGCCTTTATGATTTAGGAAAATCACTACAGGAAAGACGCCCTGCTCCTCTCATCTTCAAAGGGCTGGATTTGGATACTACTTTTAAGGAAAACAAGTTCTGGTGAGTGTCTTCCTTAGTCTTAATTGTCACAAAACGTTCAAGGTGTGGCCTGTGTGGTTCCTCAGAGGGCCTCCAGACCAAAGAGATGCCAGGATGTGGAGGTGGCGAGGGTAGCCAGTGGTGTGAGGTTCACCTTGTGGGAACAGCCCCCAGGGATGGTCATGCAGGTGCTGCCTAGGCTAAGCCTCAGCTGTGTTTGCATTTGCCATGACTGCCTCTCCTTTTCACACAGGGCTAGAAGGAGGAAGTGCTTTTACTTCCTTGTTTTATGGTTGTAGCCACTGCACTGAACGCCAGTGGAGCACGTCTAGAGATGCTAAAGTTGGTAGCTGACAGCACAGCTCAGGACTGCAGGTAGACAGGTTTTTCACACTTGGAAAGCTGCTAGAGTGGGATCCCGCTTTCTCTCTGTAGCTGTGGAGTCTCAAATGAGACACTGCAGAGTACCCACTTGGCCTAAAGCTGCTGCTATAGAGGAACACAGGTCTGGGTGACTATGTTAACTTAATGGGGCTCTGCCAGTCCCATGCAGGTGTCCTAGATACTCTACAACACCTTAGATGAATTTAGTCAATAAATCCCACCTGTTTTCACAAAGAACAATGGTTTTGATGGATTTTAAAACACCCATCATCCAGGAGGAATCACATAGTCATGAGATTGACTTACAATGGTCTGATAGTTAAAAATTCTGATCTTCTCTATAGGTATTTAGTGGATGTTCAGCTTGCAAATTTAAGCTTATTCTCTCCTACAATGGTCCCTTGAAATTTTTTTCATGTCACCTAATGTGTTCCTGTGCTCACAGATGTAAAGCTAAAGTGCAGTTCATAAAATTCTTGAGAAACTCATGAAAATTGACAGAAATTCAAGCAGTTCTTAGGTCTTACCATATTGTAGGGAGGAATGACAAAATATGGTCATTGAGGTCATAACCCTTGAGGATGTGATATAATTTCTTCAGGCTTAACTTCCACATGGACTTTATTCAATTATTATGCCAAGGAAGGTGTGATGTTGTCAGTACAACATAGGCTGAGTGCAGTTGCAATGGGATGGACTGTCCCTGTATGCAAATAAATTGTTTTGTTTAACATGTGAAATGACTGTTCCCTACTCTATCCAAATTAGTTACGTTGCTTTAATTTCTGTTCTCTAAGGCTTGATAACAAGGTCCTTGGACAGCTGTTGGTTGAGCCTACATGTTCATTTCTAGGTTTAAGATAATGATGAAAGGCAAGAGTCCTGTTTTGTGTCCTTCGTCAAGGACAAAAGAAAAGCTACATAACCAAGTATGAGAGAGAGAAGTGAGAAGTGAGTTCCAAGAGAACTCACATGGAAAAAAGTGATCAGCCTTAAGCAGATTTCAGTGGACTATTGAACTACAGAATGAGATAGAAAGCATTTTCTATTGACCCTGAAAGTGGCTACTTTATACCCATTCCAGAGGAAATAAATGAAATTAAAAATATAAATGAGGTTGAGCTCTTCTAATAGAAAATCAATGCACTTCTCCACAAGTGTGAATTTAGCAAAACCAATCACTGGAGTAATCCCTGGGCTGATGGTACTGCCCATTCCTCAGCTGTTATCTCGGAATCCATGGTAAGTGCTTATGGGCAGCAGTAGAAGCACGCAGGAAACTCCTGCTGTGGCAAGGGACTTCTCATTTTATTTCCTTTTAATTAGATCATGAGAGAGAGAGGCTGGACTTCTTCAAGTCCAATTTTATCTGGAGTTGCAGGTATGTATGGGAACTTTTGTTTGGTGTTTTTCTCACCAACTTACTTGTAAGGTTGACTGCTCCGGGGTCCCCAACATAAGGAAGATGTGGACCTGTTGGAGTGAGTCTAAGGGAGGGCCATGAAGATGATCAGAGGGCTGGGGCACCTCTCCTGTGAAGAATGGCTGAGAGAGCTGGGGTGATTAGTCGGAGAAGGGAAGGCACCAGGCAGACCTTAGAGCACCTTCCAGTACCTAAAAGAGACCCATAAGAAAGATGAGGACAGGCTTTTTAGCAGGGCCTGTTGAGACAGGACAAGAAATAATGGTTTTAAACTAGAAGAGGGTAGATTTAGATTAGATATAAGATGGAATTCTGATTTTTACCATGAGGGTGTTGAAAAACTTGAACAGGTTGCCCAGAGAAGTTGTGGATGCCCTATGCCTGGAAACATTCAAGGTCAGGTTGGATGGGGCTCTGAGTAACCTGGTTGAGTTGAAGATGTCTCTGCCCATGGCAGGGGGTTGGACTAGATGACATTAAAAGGTCCCTTCCAGCCCAAACCAGTCTATGATTCTATACAGAGAGCCTATAAAGCAAATGAAGCGAAAATAAATCCAATTGTCAGCAGCTCAGCACTTTCTTACTTGTAGCCACTCTTATTTGCCAGATGTAGCAGAGTATGGATTGCCTGAACAGTGGCAATAGTTTCTTTCTGGGCATCCTTTTCTGTGTGCAGGCAGAACAGAAACATGCTTTCCACATGAAACCACACAAAATTCAGGTCTTTCGCATTCAGCCCCAGGCTTCCTGTATAAGCAAATGGAGAGTGACAGAGGGCAACAACACGGAACTTCTAGGCAGGATTGCCTCTTCTGAAGCCTTTCCAGCCGTGCTGCCTACAGAGATGCCTAGTGTAAACCTTCCTCCATCAAGCTGGGGCACACAGCAGGGTGCTGTGCATTCCCAATCCTGCCTCCAGCTCCTTCTTGCTCTGGCTTTCACCCGAGCTTCTCTTCTAAGCATACATGCACCATGGGAACCCCAAGCCACCTGCTGGCTTCCGTGCCTTTATTTTTGTCTGAGGGTGGTTGCTTTTCCAAAGCATCTTGTTCCTCTTTTCTTCCCTTGACTCTAGAGCTGACATAGGCTTTTATGGCACCGTGTGGTCGGGGAGCACACTGCAGTCCTTGCACCACTGCAGCACTGTAATGAGTGCAATGAACTGATTGATCTTGCCTCCACAGACTGAGCACACTGCCTGAAAGATGAAAAGATGGTTTAAGTGATCTGTTCTACAGTAATCAAACACCTTTCCCCACCACTACACATACACATTAATGTGCATCCTTTACTGTTTAGAGAAACTTCAAGGGAAAATTTCCTTTTGCTAGTTAAGGAGAAGCGTAAGCCAATCCTGTCATAATTCATGAACAGAGGCTTTTATCTTCACCCACTTGATTGTGCTGGCCTTCCTTAGGAGACCCTTGGATCCAAATTAAGAGCCATGCTACTCTTGACCACACGGAGAAGTTCCTTGCAAGGTTATAGAAGCTTTTTTAAGTCAGTTCCTGTGGAAGTGACCAAATGAACTTCATTTTCATAACTAAAGCAGTAAACCACAACAGTCTGAGCATTTAAAGCATCATTTAATTACAGATTTGTTTTGCATGGAAGGTAAAGTGGTGTAAGCCTTCCTAGAGAGGATATGAGTTCCATACAGGCAATATCTCATCTGCTCTGTCCAACATTTTATGGTCAGGGAGAAGACAGATGGAGGAGGCTGATTGCAAACGAACTCCTACCTCAGCAGCAGAAGTAGCTCTTTGCTTACTATTATCTGGCCAGAGAAATTTTCCAGTCTTTCCCAGTGAATACTGTCCAGGAAAGGTTTTGATGAGAGCTCTTTGGGTAGGATGGAAACCCCATGGAAAGCAGAAGATGTAAAGCAGCAAGGGGACATAATGTGGTGAGAAGCCAGTTGGTGGAAACCAAGTGCAGCATTATTATTCTCTTATTTGCATTTCACCTCCACCTAAATCAGATCTTCACTCTAAAAGGTGTTCCACCTTTCATCTTGGTGGAAAGGACTTTCTTTTAGACCTGGCATTTGGGAGTTTTAGATCCTTTCTTATTTGTTTCCTCTCCCTGTGTTTTAATTTTAGCCATAATGCAGATGATCCAATGAAATACAAGATCAGCCTTTGGGCTTTGGTGAATGCAGCAGATAATTACTCCTGAAGAGGAATGTATCAGAGGAGCTGCTTTCAAATCCAAGTTTCCTGTGCAATATAATTAATCCCATTTAAATAAAGGACTCCAGCACTTCTACCCAGCAGCACCTCTCTATACAAAGTGAGGGTTGTTCCCTCTTGACACAGCTTTTTCTGCTCTTCTCAGAAAATGACTCCATTAAAACCAAACATTAGTCCATCAAAGTGCCTAAAATCAATGATAATTTTATATTCAATGGAATCCTTACTTTCTAAAAAATATCACAATGAAACTGCTTTATTTTCCTTCCCCTTATTGTTACTATTATTACCTCATGAATGTTCCAGAGAGAAACAGCTGCATCTCCTTTAGTTTTCAGCTTCTAAGACTTAGCTGGATGTGGCTTCATGTTCTAGGAGTCTATAGACTGAGGCCAATTTGCAATAAATCTGATAAAGAAAATGGCCCTGATAAGATGTGGCATTTGCAGAACTTGGATTTAGTTTGCTCAGCAATGGAAACATGTCCCAAGGTGAATTTTATCTAGAAATGCATGCTGCAGCACTGTGGTGTCAGAAGCTCCTATTCACAGGGGCTGATACCCACTGAAACTTCCAGAGTTTGTGGTGAGGTCCCTCAGAAGCAAGACCTGCAGCAGTTGGGCTTCACTGGGATTAAACACTTATTACTGGAGCTGGATGCACAGCTGAAAAGAATAGACTCGGGCTGGGTTACTTGAGCAGGGTATTAGGAGAAGCTAGGGTGTGGATTTATGGACACTGCCCATGCTCTGCAGCAGCTGTGGGTAACAGCTCTGCAGTGAAAAGTACCCTGTCTGTCAGAAATGGAAGTATCTCATCTTTTTAAACGTAATGTTTTTCTTTCAGGATCCCAAGGTGTGTGTGTGTGTGTGTGTGTCTGT
Organism: Erpornis zantholeuca; assembly: GCA_013400515.1. Classification (NCBI taxonomy): domain Eukaryota; kingdom Metazoa; phylum Chordata; class Aves; order Passeriformes; family Timaliidae; genus Erpornis; species Erpornis zantholeuca. The sequence continues at coordinate 336,264 of VZTN01000054.1, forward strand.
GGCACTCACCACAGGGATAACCAGGCTGGCTATCAACAAGCCATAGAAGTTCTTTCCAGGTGCTTGGTGCTTTGTCCAGCAGACAGATTACTAGATTTACCAAAGGAACATCATACAGCCTTCTGGCAGAGCTGAAGGTAAGGGGAGGGCCCAGGGGAGAGGGTTCAGAGGCACAGCCTGGGGAATGTGTCTTCATTCTTCCAACATATCCTGTGGTAGAATCTAAACAGCCTCACCAGCTATCCTGTTCCTGCACATGCAAAATGTTATCACTGTAAATAAATAAAACCCAAAGCCCCCTGACCTATGGCACCAGAAGCAGCAGGACCCCTCAGTTAGTAAGTCTGAAGAAGGAAAGTCTGTGGCCTCTACAGTAAGTCCTGTTGTGATTTCTTCTGCCAAATCTCTGGTGTAGGCCAGCATTGGCATCCCCTGTAGCCATCCCCTTGTGCCATGTTTCATTCTGTCAAAACATTGATTTGGAGGAATTGGAGAGCACACAAAGACAGAAATGTAAAAATGGCTATTTCTACCACGCTTGGAAAACATCCTTGTGGGGGAGCTGAGGGAGCAGGTGAGTTTTACAGGGCCCATTCAGCCAGCTGGGTCACAAGGGAGTCTCCTCAGCTGCAGCTCCTTAAGGAGAATGAGGCTATTCTTAAATCAGTAAAATTAAGAAGTCTGGGGGTTTGGGAGGCTGATTAGCTCCCACAGGGCACCTACAGATCTCAGAGGCAGCTTAGGTGAGACGAAGCTTTCCTGCAACACACCTGCCTGTTCCTGCCCTGAGCGTCCTTGGCCATTGATGGTCCCTGCTCTGCCGCCATCCCCAGCAGCCAAGGTGCTGCCAAAGCTCCTTCTCCAGAAGGGAGACCCGGCTGGATTTGTGTGCCTTAGGCCCTCGACCCTGCAACCCTCCCATTAACTTAATACTGGTGACACAGGCTCACATCCAGCTGTTCACTCACCTTCAACCCAGCCTCCCAGAACTGCTCCTCAGCCTTTCCTGGCGTCTCTCCACACACCTTTACCCACACAGGCACAGGACACAGCGCTTGGCTTGCTGCATCTTTCCCTTGTTTGAAAAAGCCCAACGCTCTTTTAGAGCATTTTATATCTGTTTAGAAGCAAACTTTGCATTTATTTTGATGAAATGAAAATAGCTGGAGGTTTATGCTGATAGCAGCCTGCAGCTATGCCTGCTAGTACAGCAAACCTGCTGCAGGGAGGAATGGCTCTGTGCTCTGCCACTCCTGCCAAGAGCATTCTTGGCACCTCCCAGACTGCTGCATTTCTCCTCTGGATAAAGCTTGGATTGGCACCTTTTGCCAGTCCTCACCTCCCAACATTTTTCATCACTGCCTTTTCTATCTCAGGGGGAAAAGAAAACAATTTTAAAAGCCTGTTCTTCAGGCATTTACATTCCTAACAATTTTGCTGAGTAACTGGAGAAAAAAAATTGTGTAAGAAAAAAATTGGCTTGGAAGATGACAAGACAACTGGAATAAAGAAAGAAATTCACAGGCACTAACCACCTTGAGAAGATTGTCATGAAGCAGTTCTAGCATTTTCATCTGTCATCTAATAGGCCCAGTATGTTCATCCCAAACCCACAAGGAAATCTTGCTGGAATCTGTCCCAGAAAAGCTATCCTGAAAAAGTTCATCTCTGTGCCATGGGAGCAGATCTATTTGAAAGTTCCAAAATAATTCTGGAAAAATCTAGTATTATGGATTTGTTTGGTGTGTTGTGGGTTGCTCCCAAATTATTTTGCAACCATCTACCTGCAGTCGTATCAGCCCTCACTGAAGGCCCAAGAGGAAATGCCAAGAGGGGCTGGAGCTAATTCTTTGTATTATTTTCCTCAAGCAAATGAGCTGAGGTTCTTAAAAGCAGGATATGCAGATCTCCTGCTTGCATATGCCTCCTACTGTTACACACCTCTGAAAGGTTGCTTGAAATCAGAAGTCACAGTGTTGCATTTACATACAGCACTGAAGACCTAAAGAAGAGGAGGAGAGCTTTGTACACCTCACCTCGAACTCAGCTCCTTTTGATTTTTCCTTGCATGAATCTTTTCTTCAGCTTCAGAATGATTTTATCATAAATTTATGATATTGGGTTGTCTTAAAGCATCAGCTACTGGAATCAAGAACAGGAGATACCTGGTTTCTGTTAAAAACATCTGAACAATCTATGAGGAAGCAGCGAAGAGAAGCAACAATAACTAAAGACCAAAGGGCAAACCCAATAGTCAGTGTTGGGAGGCAATGATTTTCAGGCCTTTAATGTTTATCTCTGAAGGCCAGCAGTTAGTAACTCCTATGCTGATAAAGAACATACATAAACCTCATGATTCTGAAGCATTTAGTTAAAACTTCCTGTTCCACTAATTAGAGGTTGGGCTCAACAAGCTCCTAGAAGTGGAAACTCCAGACCTTCAGGGAGAAAGAGACAAGTTACTGTACAGTGAGAGCTGCCTCCCCACCCCTGTATCACCCCTGAATTAGCTCCTGTGTGTGCCTGCACTCAGGGAGGGAAGGGCCCCTGCTTGAGCTGGGCACACTTGTCCACATCTTTGTGTATAGAGACAGGGTCAGCACTTGCTGACAAACTGGCAGCTGAGTCTTTTTCAGGGGCTGTCACTTCCCCCAGGCAGTGACCAGCCCCTTTTAAACCTGCCTGTCCTCAGGGACCCTTCTGGGATCTTTCCCACTGTGATTGGGATACTCAGCAGAGCAACCAACTCCTCTACAACAGAGGATATAAATCCAAACATTCAGAACAAATCCATCCCTTTGGAAGTGCACCAAAATGACCTACTTGGTTTTAGTACATGTTGTAAATTGAACTTACCTACGTTATGATTGGATTACACGAAATCAAGATTAAATGCTTCCCCTTTTATGTGAAAAGCATATTGGAAATCTTATTTTAATTTACAGTATAACTCAGAGCAATTAAGGCATCTTACAATTTCAGTTCTGAATGTTTTGCTAAAAATAACCACACAAAAAGAAAGTATTATTGTAACTGTAATATTTATTTTTTATTGACACTTACAAATATAATGCTTATGAAATACATGTCCCTGATGCTTATACACTGATTATTATAAAGTAGGACTTACTTTAAGTCTGACTCGGAAAAAAAAGGTTGACTTTTGACAGATATTGCAAAACTTTTGTATCTTAATAAAACCAGACTATCATTGTCTTAACTTTCTCTTAAGTCTTGTGACTGAATTGATTTATTTTTGAACATCATAAGAAGAAAGAATGAAGGAGTCAAATAGAATAATAAATTACCTGTTTTTAGTTTCTTTTGCTGTGGTTTTTTATATCTTGAAACTGACTTCCCTGTTTTGAACCTACATCTGAAAAATAGCTATTTAACTTTATTAGTAGATGAGTATTTCTTACAAAACTTAAATATGTGGGGGAAGTTTTCATTAAAATTAATAGCACCATCAAGCTTGTTAGCTTTATGGGAGGCAAGGAAAACTTTGTTAAGAAATGCCATAATACATCACCAGAAGTCCACCAAAACTCCACTGAAAACAGTAAAAATCAAGTCAGAAGCTAATTCATACTATTTTCACTTAGATTTCTTGGCACTTTGGGGAACGGTTTGATCAAATTTTCACTACTAATAAAAGGAGGGGGCGGGAGCAATTACTCTTTTTTAATTTAAATACCATCTTCAATTAAACACAACGACCTTAAAACATGAAAGGGATGGCTATTTGGCTTCATAAAATAGTTAAAAAATCATCAGTCCTACCACTCAACAAGTGATCCCCTTCCTTTGATGGTTAACCTGCAATGGTAGGAAAGATCAGCAATGAGAAAGCTATGGGGATCTGCAGACCTAAAAAATTTTGAAATAAACCCATGGGACTGAAGCCACCTTAATGCTCCTTTCTGGTTAAAAAATTAAATTATGACTGAGAGAAGACTTTGGTATGTCTACTACTATTGTCTCCATTTCTTTCAAACTGTAAAAAAGCCAGAAAAACCCAAACCCTGGGGACTGGATCACACAATTGAAAGTGGCAGGTACAGCAATTTAATGAGTATCTATTGGTGGAGCCACAGTAATTGTGTTCACACTTGTTGTCCTCTCTAGTTGCAAGGTAAAACACATTAATTGAATCTCATTCTGCTGGAATGTAATCTCGTTTGTTTCCCTTCACAACACAAACCAGTCTCTTGGGAATCAATAGACAGGGAGTTAAACTGTTTTAAGCTGTGGACGGTGTTAACTTTGTTCCTCTTTCATGGCTGAGCCCCTGGCAGCTAGCAATTATAAAACAATTTGTATTTATAGTATGGATTCACCTTCTACAAATTCAGTGAGCTGAAAGGGCCCAGTGAGGTGTCAGAGGGAGAAAGGCAGGGTGGGTCTGGGCAGAGTGGGAGAGCTAACAGAGCTGGCTTCCAGGGTCTGCTTTCACCTCTACGGATCACAGGAGTGCAAGAGACCACTTCAGATTTTGGCGCTCTGACTCTAAATATGCTTAAGTGAAGGCTATAAGCAATTAAAACTGAGAAGAAAAGAGTTGCCCAAAGAACATTTCTGATCATTTGGTTTAAAATCTTCCCACTCAGCATGCTTGGCTGCTGGGAATCCAAGTGCTAAAGTCTCTGTTTTGCCAAGAATTTCCTAATGCTTACCTCAGCTTTGTGAATTGTCTTCCCCAAACCAGCTATCACAACTAAAGCATAGCAATACTGATGACCATCACACTTGCTGCACTGGACAGATCAGCCCAACTTACCACTTAAGAGTGCTGAACCCAGGATGGCACATGGGAATGAATCCCTGCACGTAGGGAGCTGTTAGCCCCAGCCAATGCAGATATGTAATGATGACAGATTTGAACCTACATCTGGTCAGGTCTGTGGAGAGCTGCTATCTCATCTTGGCATAGAGCATCCCTGACTTCAGTGAGGTTCGACACAGACACGGAAGTCACCTCACTCAGAGCTCACATGAGGCTTCACCACTACAAAACTAAAGCATGCTCACCATACCTTTAAAAAAAAGGTCTTAGATGTGCTTAAGAACAAAACAAAAGACCCCAGCAAACCCAAACTGCCAGCAAGCAATGAAGTAAACGAAACCTTGCTTCTGTGACATGCTGTTCCAGTGTGGCAAGTTAAATTCCAAATCCTATTCCCTCCACTGGAAGGGAGGGAAATGGTGCTGACTGTCACTGATGGGCTCTTAGGCAATCCGAGCTGTCACCCGACTGCTGCCAGACATGACGGAGGAGGTCCAACCTCCTTTCCTTTCCAGGTACACTCAGATTGTTTCTGCTGTCACCTAGAAAGCATGAACAAAGGTGTCAAACATCTACAATTTTGAGCTTGGTAAAAAAACAGGACAACTCTACTGGTGGTACGAAAGGGAAATTACCAGTGTGATCACCTGAAAATGCTAAGGACGGTAACTCAAGCCAGCCACCTTTCACTGCAGCTAGTTGCATCCTCACTTTGATAACAACTTTACGGACAGTACTAATAAGATAATTCATCTAGCAAGAAATATTAAAGACTAAGCAAAATCTCAATCCTTAATGTTTCCTAAATACTGTAACGACATACGGCTAGGAGAAATCCATGTGATGACAGAACTGTATTGACAGCTTGAATGTAGAGACGTGATGGTAAGCAAGGACAGGAAATTATGTTCTTCTACCAATACGCACTTAAAAGAACACTTGACCATGGAAAACAAATGTACACCAGAACAATGTGTAGCACAGACAGGCTTTATCTCACACAGTTTCTTGTGCTTCTTGTGGTCAGAAGACCACCATCAGCTCTCAGAGGAAGGGAACTACAGATTCCCCCATTTTTTGTACTGCTACACTTTACCTCTCGTGATTGATACTGTGAAGAATTGGCAAACCCTGGCTTTGGAATGGAAACAGGTATTATAGGCCATTTTCCTCGTTTAAATACATACCCTAACGCATAGTCAGAGGCTACAATAGCTACTAAAAAAATTACAAACCAGTGTGTTGGTTGCTGCGCAAGATAAAAATTCAATATTTATTGAGAAACTCTAGGCTTCCATAAAACACTGAGGTAAGCCGCAGGCCACTGAAGCTTGAAATAAGACAGCTCGATACAAGACATAAAAAGACTTGAGCAGTGAGCAATAAAACTGAAGTTTCTAAATCCTAGGAAGCCGGCAAAAGCCCAGCTGTACAGCATAGGGAGACTAGATGACTCTCGAGTCTCCTGTGAGAAGCTACAAAGGAAGTCACGCTGGGAAGGCATGCTGTGGGCTGAGATATTTGCCTGGCAAGCCTTGCCCAATTCAGTCTTTTGTGGCAGGAAGTTTTGCTTTCCCTGCAATTTACTGCCTTATTTTTTTTCTCCTGTTCTTCAGTAAAGAATAGCAGAAGTATAAGCAACATGGAATAAAAAGACTGGCAGCACCTAAATGACCCCATGTTCTCCACCTCACTATAAATAACTCCACATAACTGATACTGCACTTGTTTTAGGGCTGAGCCTCCAGCACTTATTAGGTGAATTTTCAATGTTGTTGTTGTTCTCATCAGATGAATCGCCATCAAAAATGAAGGCTAGAAAAACAGGGCAATGACAAGATGTTCAGCCACACAACAGCACTGCCAAGATCCTTGGGAACAGTCATCCATTCACCTCCTCCAACTGACCATCCTACATTTTATTTTACCTCCTCCATACCACATATACACAATTCCTCTGTCTTTCCAGTTTCTACATTCCTTAGGTCCCTGCATACACTATTAACTAAAATAACATTTTGCTCCCCATCAAATCTAAGAGAGTGAACAGCTGGTGTAAATCACCTCAGCGGGAGCATTCCTGTTACCCCTTTCTGAACTGTTGCCTTCCCACCCTCCTCATCATGATCCAGCAGCAGATAGCTTTCTTTCTGAGAACAGCTTTTTTGTGCCGAACATCAGGAGGTTGCTCTGGTCTCAGGATGAGTCAGGGAGGCCCAAAACTCCTTCCTCCAACATTGATCCCTTAAATCTATTTTGTACAATTACACATAATCTCCCTATTCTGATGCACAACACAGTTTAAAGCCTGTTAGATAAGTCCATTTTCACTGTTCTTCATGGAAGATGAAACCCTCACTGCACTGAGACAGGGCTTAGTTTCCTATCTAGGTTATAATCAGTTTAGATCCATGCTCTTCCATCAGTGTTGTTCATTAGCTCAAATGCCTACTCGCTTGAGCTTGATTCCACCCTGCCTTACTGGTTACTCATAACCCTCCCCTGCATTTGCTCTTCCTAGGTTAATCAAACAAATATTCCCAGTGTACTCTTGTAGATAAGCTTTGTTCATCTCCATCTTCCACAACCCTCCTGGAAGTATTTCTATACAAGTTCTTTTCTGGACATGATTTATCAGAACAGGACACAGTAATGTCTCACCAGTCACCCAGAAGCTTGACTGTGTGCACACTACTGTCACACTCATTAAATTGGCAGCTTCCTTTCATCACTGACTAATAAACCTAGGTATTTTCCCATTACTCTGCTCCTGGATTCACACTACAAATAGTTATTCATCTGTACATGCAGTATCTTGCATTTTGTGATGTTACATGTTCTTACAGGCTCATTTCTAAGAAGATCTCAAGTCACCAAGAGAAATTAGATTATTCATTGAAACTATTACTCAGTTCTGACTAGACTGACCAGCCTCTGCAACATTTACAAACGAATTCTGACATTCCTGTAAAATATTGTCTACCTCTTTGGTACTGATATATTTAAATCACTGAAACACGTGTGGTTTCTGGTTTGCTTTGGCAGCTTTGGACATAGGAATTCCAAGAAGCCAGCAAATAATGTTTCTTCTTAACACACCAAAGCTATGGCCATCCTACTAGGAAAAATTTGTTTTGAAGCTTTGCAATTAAAAGAAAAAATCCAAACCAAACAAAAAAAACCCCAAAAACAAACCTAAAAAAAAAATCAAAAACACATGGAAGAGCCAAACAGAATGCCCAAGCAAAACACTGGAAAGCTTAAAATACTGCTCGTGGCAAACACTTAACTGAAAGACTCGGACAGGGACAAATGTGCTCCAAAAAGCCCTTAATACATCTGCCACTGTTAGGTTTGGAAATATGAAAACAAGCCAACAAGGAAGCTGAACTGGATTTAAAGCAGGCTGACAACTTGGACCGTACTTCAGACGAAGACATAACAATGCAGTGGGAATAACAGCACAAGAAATGCAGCACCAGGAGTGGGCTCTTTTTCCAACAGCTTTCGGAAAACATCTGGAGAGAGGACTAAGATCTCTGGCTGACCTTTAACCCTCTAATGGAAACAAAGCCTTTACTCCCTGTATCAAATAATTCCAACCAATTATGTTTGAGAAAAAAAAAAAAAAAAAAGAAGAAGTGTTAAGGAGTCTGTCTGTCTCACAGCCGAAAGAGAGGCATGCAAGTGTTGAGCATCTTTCCGGAGTGATACCGGTTCCTATGAGGAATTGTGAATTCCATCTCATCAATCATCTTCATTTTTCTTACTGTTTTGATAGAGCACTTTTCCCAAACCGTACCACCACCTTTCCTGGTCCTCTCTCAGTCCGAAGGGGACGAGAAGGCAGGCACTCACTGGCAACAACCACCTCCGGCCGCCCCCTTGCAGGCACAGCCCAGGCCGCAGTGCGTCCAAAGGATCCGACGCGCGCCGGATCGCTGCCGTGGATGCGATGAATCCCACGGACTGTTAGGGCCAGGAGCGGGACTCACGCGGGGCTGCGGGCGCCTGCGGAGAGCCGGCGGGTTTGAAGCGGCACGAGCTCACCGC
>VZTN01000055.1:372-15860 GCA_013400515.1 Erpornis zantholeuca
CTGCTCCATTAGGTGACCACCTAAAGGTGAGCCAAATTAAGTTTAGCAAAAAGATGATTTGTTATTGCAAATTTCCTTCAAAAACATGGCTAAATCACCTAACTGAATACATGGTTATAAATAATAGTGGATATTCAGAAAGTTCAAAATTATTCTTATGATCATTATAGAAATATTTCAGAGGTAATTTAGTTATTTCGGGAATTAGGAAAATATTGGAATTGTTTTCAGTGGCTTCACTGGGGTTTGAATCAGACCCAAATTATAACATGACAATTGTCATGTACACCAATAAATTTGAAGGCAGAATACGTGATGTCCTAGCTCTTTTTTCTTGTGTTAATTCATGCTGATTTTAAATTTTATATTTGATCTATTAGGAGTTTTACAACTTTGACACTGTGAGGACAACCCTGAGTTTTCTTTTAATCATGCTACTCAGATTTACATTACAAAAGATATCTGTATGGATTAAACCTATTTTCTGTATCTACATGGGCTTTGTTTTTCAAAGATTAGAAGAAACCCTTCTTAGAAAATTGTTCTCATACTTAACAATTACTCTTTTATTCTTTTGTCTTCATTAATTACCTCCACAGTGTGACATTATTTCAAGTAATTCTTGTCAAAATGTTTGCTCTAAAAGTATTGAAAGGGCGAAAAACATTTCTGAATAATGTTTTTGCTATATACTAGCAATTTAAAAACTAGGACATTTTTCTCATACTTAATCAGTTGGGGGTTTTTTTGCCCTGTACATACAGCCAGCTCTTTGTCTTTCTCACACTTCACCTGAACTCTATTTAGAATCAAAGAATGGTTTGGATTGGAAGGGACCTTAAAGATCATGTAGTTCCAACCTCTTGCTGAGGGCAGGGACACCTCTCACTAGTTCAGGTTGCTCAAAACCCCATTCAGCCTGGCCTTGAACANGTCATATTCCAGTTGGACTCTTACCACTGTGTGAATTGTGTAAGTTCTGCTGGGATGTGATGTTGTTTCAACTTCTGCAGAGGAAGGAGAGGGAAAGAAACAAAGTTTATCATACTTCATGTGATCAGCTACGCCTTTATCCACCTAAAACCACTTTAAATTATTTCCTTATCCTCTAGAAGGTTGCTTCCCCAACATCCTCATTTTTCCTTAAGCTCCAGCGATTGATCCATCATCGATTTGAGCAGGAAAGTTACGGATTTTCCATCCCTGAGAGTGTTCAAGGCCGGGTTGCATGGGGCCCTGAGCCACCTGATCTAGTGGAAGGTGTCCCTTCATCTGGCAAAGGCTGTTGGAACCAGATGATCTTTAAGGTCCCTCACAACCCAAACCATTCTGTGATTCAATGAATCTCTGCATGGTTAGGATTAATTGAGATACTGAGATAGTAAAGAAAATCTTAAGGCTGAGAAAAACTTGAGGTATCCTGCTTAGTTATACCACCTGTCATGTATGAATTAGCAGGCTGTGAGTGTGCCCTTGCTGCAACTGTGAAACTGAAACATTCTGCTGCAAGGGCGATGCACAAATGCACACTATAGCATAAAACACCCCTAAATGCTCTTTGATTGTCTTACTTTTAAATTTATTTTTCAAAAATATTGCTTAATTATTACAAAGAAACATGAGAAGTTTCTATTTCTTACTCTACTAAATGTTTTTTGTATAGAATATTTGAATAACAAAATAGCAGCCCAAGGAGATGAGAGTGTAAAGATATCAAATGCTGCTTCTTAATTAATAAAAACTGTGGAAGAATCAGTACTTTTGTTTCTTTGGTTTTCTTGGTTTGTTTTTGTTTTTGTTTTTGTTTTTGTTTCTGTTTCTGTTTCTGTTTTTGTTTTTAATATAATTGAATTTAAAATGCTTGCATACTTGTGTCTTCTGTGTTGGCCTGAAATAATTTCATTTTATGCTAAAGATGTCTTAGTGGCTTAATGTTCATTAAAAATCCATCAAGGAAAGCAATCTACTGGCTATAAATTAAAGGATTCTAGACATTAATGGGACACTGGACAGTTTGAAATGTAAAAATTAAGAACCTGAGGGGAAAAAAAAGAGATTTTGTGCAAAAAATCAGAAATAAGTAACACCAGCAATATAAACACCGTAAGAAAACTTTATTTTTTTGCTTAAAACATGCCTATAAAATGAACCCTAGTTTTATTGTAAGTCTGTCTATAAAATCACATTTCAGTAATTTCAAATTGCTTCCATCTGAAATTTATCATGGAACTTTTTTGATTTTACTTGAAAGACAAATAGCTACAATTATGCAAAGAAAATACATACCTTGAAAATGAGGAAGAATCTGAAATTCTTTTATTGTTAAGAGAAACCTCAATCCCCAAGACATTTTTGGTAAAAGCTTTTATGATTTTTTTTAATATATGGTGGTTATAAACATAGAATCTGAAATACTGTTTTTCTCTATTTTCTATGAATTCTTGTAAGATATGCCCATATATTTTTTAGCTTTTCAGCTTTTTATCAATTCCAAATATACTTCAAACAAAATTGTATGCAATATTCCCAATGCAGGAAAAAAAATCCCATTTTTTTTCACTCCTACTTCCTTTGAACTTTAATTGTATGCTGGTTTTATTTATCTGACAGGTTATCATCTTATTCCCCCCAGAAACTTTGGATTTTATTGTCTGGTTTCAACAAAGTCATCTGAAAAATAGTTCTTGAAAATAATTAGATTCTGATACGTTTTGTAGAAATTGATGGCTGAGTTGAATAAATACATCCATTTAGCATGAAAGCATTCCTTACTAGATCCCAAAGATGCCATACAAGGGGTGTGGGAAAGGGAGGGGATAAAAAGATGTAAGAAAGGAGGAGTTATGTCCATAGTCCTTATTAATGGTCCAAGTCAGAGCTCGTACCTTAACATACCAACGTAAATCAATGATGGGACACAAATTGGTAATAAACCAGGCTTCATTAGATTCTGATGTTGATGGAACTACTTATTGGGATTATTAGAACATTTTAAAATTAGTGACAGCTTTCCAAATTTATTATTTTCAATTTCATTGATTTCTTTCTTGATCGACAGAATTTTATTTCATCGTACCTGAAATAATGGAGAGAGAACTTACCTGTTTTGGAAGTATTAACTGATAAGCTGAAAGACAAAACTCAACTTATTAAGAATATGTAGAGACAAATACAGAGAATCAGGATTGAGAGGGAAATTCTCAGAAAGCAGGTTTGAAAAGCACTGAGGCCATCTTGTACACTAAAACTTTACAGAGATCATAGAAAGACTGGGGACATTCACAAGAGAAATCCTCAGAGCATTGTCTATTTCCTATATCATTAGTATTGTTGTGAGTGTGTCCTGGTCATTGTCCTTCTACATGTTTGGGAATTCAAGAAGAGCATGTGAAACTTCAGATTTAAATCCCAGAGAATGAAAAGGTATGAAAAGTTCCGAGTACTGAAAGATTCTGAGAGATCTCTTTATGTCTTCAAAGGATGATCTGAAGCCATTCTTTGAAGAGGAAATATCTTTTCAGACTGCCATTTCGTCTAGTCCCAGGAAATAATGAGTGTACTCTGAATGTAGTATTCAATTCAGAAGAAATACATTCTACGTCTTGCTTTAGTGTAAAAATGGGATTGTTAGTCTAATGCAATCCCAGATTTCTGTTTGTTGCTTTCTTATGATAATTTAAGTTAACTCTTAAAAGGACTTTTTGGAATGCTATTTTACAGAACCCCTACATTTTCTCAATTCTACTATCAAAACCACCAACCCAACATGCAACGTATTAGATCTTTAGGAAGAAAACAATTCCTAATCTCTCCTAAAATATAGAAGTTGTGTGCATTCCTCTTATGTATTACTGAGGGAAAGGACAAAGAAAGAGGATTGTTTGTAGGTCTTTTTATTTGAAAGTCTCCTTTAATCTTTTTTGGAATTATCGACTGAGTAAGAAATTTGTTTTAAACAAAGGTTATAAACAAATATTGTTGGGGGGTTGCCATTAAGTGCTATGAGAGAGGCAGGATATTTGGTTCTGCTCAGAAACCTTTAAATTCTGTGGTCTGCCACTAATTTCTTTCTTTGTGTCACTTTTCCTTCATATTGTGTTAGACATCTTGAATAAAAGCTGAGGAAAAGCAGTGTGTTTGTCCTGATATTAGATGAATTCCCATGAAGACTGAATATATCTTACTTTTACATCAGGAAATCTCAGATCCTCATGCTATGTAGTTGCTAAATGCATGAAATCTTAGGAAAAGAAAAATGAAACACTTAGTATGCTTCTCAAATGGGGACAGAGCTCCTGAGTAAGCTGCAGAATCTGTGATAAAAGTTTTGACACCTGTACATGAAGTGGAGCATGGAACACATTGCACCAAAGAACTTCTTTCAGCTGCAGCCCGCTTGCTTTTCTGCCTGGAATATTTACCTTCTTTTTGCATCCGTGCCTAAAGTGCTTTGACTTCTAGAGTCATGGGTAGCCATATATGCATCAAAACAATTTTGCTGCACATGAAAGGTATAGGAAGTCAGAATGGAACAATTATTGTTTGGTTCCTTTCATTTCTTTCCAGCTCCAGCACACATCTGCTTACTCTGCACTGTTGAGGTGAATTACTGTCTTGGCTTTACTGTTTTGAAATTTAAGTCTTTTTATAACCATAGAAATTTTGGAAAGAATCTGTGAAGCTATTTAATCATTGCCTTCTCTGAAAGAACATTGGATATATTTACACACATTTTAAGAAACAAACAGAAGCCTTTTTTAGGGTTTTTCATGTTGACTCTTTCAAAACTTCCCTAGGAAAAGTAGTTGATTGTTCAGTGACCTTTTGTCACTATTTTAGGATATGTGTTATGTTCTTCAGGCCATTTTTTTTGTGGTAGAAAATTCTTTTTGCTGCATGGTCCTTATTATGACCTGCCTCTGAGGCAGGGTGACTGACGTTCTTGTTAATAGATCCCTTGGGGTGGATTAGAGTGAAATGAGACTGAATGATTGATACTGGGTTCTTTGCAGGCTGTGTGGAAGCACCAGTGGTGTAGTGGTATCATGCAAGGTTCCCATTCTTGTGACCTGGGTTCGATTCCCAGCTGGTGCATGGAAAACAACAATTTCCAGCCTACCCTAATGTTAGGTCTTTTATCATAAAGATACATATAAGCAATATGTTTAGTTCTCTTCCACTGTTCTTCTTGTTGCTTGAATTTTGGGCAGGGTAATTAAGTTGCTCTGGGCTTGCGCCCTCTTACAGCTATTTCAAGGAGTATTTCTAGTGTGAGACTGTATATTTAGCAACCAGCAGTTCATATGCACTGAAAGTGAAATGTGCAGAGTGTGTGTGTGTGTGTGTGTGTGTACATCTATGGAATAATCCTGACACTTAGTCTTTGACCAGTTAGGTAATTGGTATTTTGTTTTTGTAACGTAAATTATGCTTCCTTTCTTTAAGTAAGCTAATGGCACCCTGTAGTAAGGAAACTTTGACAGAAATATTCTGTCCACTAATTCAGCTAAGGAGAAGTGCTGGCGTGTTGTGGGATCTGTTGGGCAGGTTAAGTATCAGAAGCAAAGTTGTATATGCTGTGAAGGTCCTTACAATACCATTTAGGTTTATCATTCTGCAGAATGTACCAGCAGATGGTCAGTGGTAGTAACAGTTAATTTTTCAGTGACCCATTCTTCTACAAAGAAATATTCCACCGAGAAATACAAAGTTCTAGGGTTACAGAGGTCATATTGTGCCAGTCAAAGTAATATCAGTGTTTATCTGTAGGTTTCTTTCAGTTGATTCAGTCTGGATTTTTCTGTGTAATCCAACAATGTAATCGAGTGGTATTTTAAGTATACTTCTGTTAAAGATCTCACTTCTCCTTGAAGTTTCCTTTTATGCAAATAAATTGTTTTACATGACCTAAGAATTCTGGATATAGCAACTTCCTTGTAGTTTGAACTCATCAGCCATACAACTAACCTGGTATGAAATATTCTATACATGGCTATTTATCATAAAAGAGATGAACTGAGACTCTTTGACCAATTTAACACTTTCAAATAAAAGGGCTGTTCTTGACACTTTCTTCTCATCCAAAATTGATCGTTTTATATTATACTTGGGAAGAGGGGCCAAAAAAAGCTGTTTAGTATTCAAATATCATCTCCTTCGAACACAAGAGCAGTCCATTCCAATGAATAGGAAGTCAGGCAAAAATGCCAGGAGGCTTGCATGGGTGAACAAGGAGCTCCAGGCAAAACTCAGATGCAAAAAGGAAGAATATAGAAGGTGGAATATAGAAAGTGGAATCAGGGATGGGTAACCTGGGAGAAATATAGCAACACTGTAAGAGCAATTGGAAAAGCTGAAGCCAAAATGGTATTGAATCAGGAAAGAGATGTCAAAGGGAACAAGAAGGGCTTCTGTATCTGCAGAGATCACGAAAGAAGACTACAGAAAATGTGAGCCTGTTGCTGCTGGGGCAGGGAACCTGATGGCACAGGTCATGGAAAAGGCTGCAGTACTGAATGCCTTCTTTGCTCTAGTCTGTGAGAGATGGATGGGGTTTTTGTAAAGTTAAGTTCTTGTTGTAAGATTAGGTTCTTGCCTGTTATGGGTTCTGTAATTGAAATATTGAGATGTGTTAAATGTTATTCCCTGTTAAAGTTGTGCAGTTCTAAGGTTTGGCCACTGAGTGGCATCCAACCTGGGGTAGAGCCAGCGTGGAGGCGAGGCCAGAACTAGCAATTTGCATAAGGGGATAAAACTAGAAGGGTGACTGGCCTGGAGGTGTGGCCAACATGGGAAATACTGATTGCACCTTAAACAAGTCAATAAAAACTCCCCCAGACAAGAACCAATTAGACCTTGAAAAGGGCAACCAATGGAGTGTCGAGTTCTGGATCTGCCCCCAGGGGTATAAAAGGGCCCAGCACAGTTGGGAAGGGGGCGTTTTCCATTGGGACACGTGGGAGGATGCTTTTTGGCCGCCATTTTGAAAGTCTGTCTTGTGGATTTGAAGGATCCTGGTCCTTGATCCACATTGTAATAAAACTGTGTTCAAAATGCAAATAGAGAGTGTTCATTTCTTTCAAGTCTTTTTTGCAAGAGCCAGCCTTTAGGAATCCTGGGTCCAAGAGAAAGAAGAGGC
Organism: Erpornis zantholeuca; assembly: GCA_013400515.1. NCBI lineage: Eukaryota > Metazoa > Chordata > Aves > Passeriformes > Timaliidae > Erpornis > Erpornis zantholeuca. The sequence goes on from VZTN01000055.1 coordinate 7,511, forward strand.
ATACCTCTCATGGAAGGGAATCCGATCAGGAAGTACTTGTTCAAACTACATTCATAACTCCATGGGCCTTGATGGGATGCACCCATGAGTGCTGAGGAAGCTTATGAGTAGGAGAAGTGCTTCTGGACTGGAGCTAGGAAAACATCACCACTGTGTTCTAGTAAGGCAAGAAGGAGAACACAGGGATCTACAGGCTAGTAAGCCTCACTTCAATCCACAGAAAATGATGGAGCAGCTAATCCTGGAAAACATTTTCCAGGCACATTTCACAAGGACAAGAAAGTCAGCATGAGTGCTGTGCATGGATTCACCAAAGAAACATCGAGCTTGACCAGTTTGATAACCTTCTGTTATCAGATGGAAGCGACTGGGCTGGTAGGCGAGGGGAGAGCACTGGATATTGTCTGCCTGGACTTACACTGTCTCCCATTAAGATCCGCATAGAGAAGCTGTTGATCCAAGAGATGGATGAGCAGAAAGTGAGTTGAAAATGAGCTGAATGATCAAGCCCGGAGGGTGGTGCTCAGTGCCACAAAGTCAAGTTGGAGGCCAGTGTTGTGTGCTGAAGTTGGTGCCTGAAGTGGTTACCTAAAAACAGAGACACGACAGGAATAAGATAGATACGTATTTATTTGAAGGGCCTTCAAAGGTACACCCTGGGGAGTCCAGAGGTTACTGCCCAACTGGATCCCAAAATGGACGACAGGGCACGAGTTCTTCACACTTTTTTTGGTTCATTTGCATATCAGGGTTAATTTTCCAATTAAAGGCTTCAGTTAATGATGTCATTTGCCCAAGCTTTCTCCCCTCCACAAGATGGTTTGCACTTTGAGCCTAGGAGGGTCTGGCTGTCCTTGAAGAGCAAGACTGGAGGGGCTTTGTTATGTGTATCTTAGCATGAGAGAGCAGAAGTTGACAGGCTACAAGAAACTTCAGAGTCACACACTAGGCTGTGCAGGATTTGAAAAATAAAAAAGTTAAAACCCAAGGCATCAAAATATTTGCACAAATGAATGTCCAACCATACAATCAGGGGAATCTCATGGTTTAAGTATTTAAGGATTGTTAGTTATTAGTCTTAGAAATTGGGATTTTAGAGGTGATTCAGATAAAGCCCCTGCTTATTTGCTGTCTTACATCCTTTTGTTAAAATGTATTTATCAACCACCATTTAGGAGTCCAAGCAGACTGTATCACCTGCATATCCCTTCTCACATTCTTATTGAATCCTTCAGAACACTGATGAATTTTGAGGCACTGCTACCTGTCATGCTGATTCCTCTCCTACGCATCAACTTTTCCATTTGTAAGCTAATTAATATTTTTTGTTAGTAATTCATATTATGAGTTTGCTTCTTTGCCCTTTACAGATTTTATCTGTTTAGGAATTTGGGTTCTTTTTTCCCCTATCATACTTTGTTTTCTGAGTGTTCATGGTAAGTCTGTCTCTAAGTCCTTCTGATCATCTGTTTGCCTTAATTTCTCTCCAGCAGACTTCCTGTCAGATGTGTTTTTTTTTTTTCTTGGCTTATGTCTCTTGCAGGTTTTTCCGAATATTCTTATTTGGCTTCACTGATTGCATTTTTATATTTAAATAAGCAAAGTTCAGAATCTTTTCTGTGTTCCTCTTTTGGACATAATTTAAACTTTTTGTCTTGTTACTAATACTTCCTCCTCTGTTAGTGACATTGATTTTCTTTTTGATATTTCCAAAGCGTCTGTCAATGCTCGGCTTGCATGTCCTTTAACCCTCCAGTATGGTACCTGTAAGTAACCTCCCTCTGGCTTGCAAGTGTTTTACTTTTAGATGTTGCACCATAAAGTTTTTAATAAGCGAATTTTTATAAAACCTCTTTAAATTTTTTTTTTTTTTTAAAATTTTGACTGCAATGTTACTTTTTGGATTTTGTTGTTCTTTAAGCCGTCTTTGCAAGTGTAGTGGGTTGATGCTGGCTGCATGCCAGGTGCCCACCAAGCTGCTCACTTCCCTTCTCAGTTGGACAGGGGAGAGAGAATATAACAATGGGTTCATGAGTTAAGGACTGGGAGAGATCACTCACCGAACACCTTCACAAGCAAAACAGACTGAACAAGGGGATATCAGGTGAATCTATTAACGACATAATCAGACCAGGGTAATGAGAAGTAAAATAAATCTTAAAGACACCGTCTCCCCATCTCTTCTTTCTTCCTGGGCTTATGCCTGAGTTATGATTTCCCCTACTTGCTTCCCCAGTATGGCACAAGGGGATGGGGAATGGGAGAGGAACTGTGGTCAGTTCATCACATGTTGTCTCTGATGCTATTTCCTCCTCAGTGGGAGGAGGACTCATGTTCTTCCCCTGTTCCAGCGTCAAGGGTCTCCCACAGGAGACAACGAGACAGCCCTCCATGAAATTGTCCTGCATGAGCCCTTACCATGGGCTCCAGTTCTTCACAAGGGTGCAGTCCTTCTGGAGCAGACTGCTCCAGCGGGAGTTCTCCACAGAATAGAATTCCTGCCAGCAAAGCTTTTCTGTTGTGGGCTCCTTTCTCCATGCTTCCCCAGGTCCTTCATGCAGTCTGTTCCAGTGCAGGATTCCCACAGGTTCATCTCTCAGGCATCCATCTTCTTCCTCATGGGGTTCTCCACAGTGTGCAGGTGGATATCTGCTCCAACATGAACCTCTGTGTGCTGCAGGGGAATTTCTGCTCCATCACCTGGAGCACTTTCTCCCCCTCCTTCTCTATTGGCCTTGGTGTTTACAGAGCTGCTTTCACATATTCTCAGTTCTCCCTCTGGGTGCAGTTTGCTGTTGTGCCAGTGTGTTTTCTGTCCCCCTTCTTAACCACGTTACCCCAGAGGTACTACCACAGTGGCTGATGGGCTCAGCCTCAGCCAGCAGCAGGTCCATTCTGGAGCTGGCTGGGTTGGCTCTGCCGGACATGTGAGAATCTTCTGGCAGCTTGTCACAGAAGCCACCCCTGTAGCCCCACTACTGCCAGAAGCTTACCACACAAACCCAACACACCTGGAAAAATCAGCAGCTGCTGAACTGTCTGTGTTATTAGTGGTGACTGCCCAGTAACAAGCTGTAGGCAGGCAATAGATGTCCAGTTGCTATTTTTGTACACCTCCAGTGAGGACGATGAGGAGGATGCAGTGACAATGGCTCTTCAGACCTCAAGTCAACATTGGCTGCACACAGATCCCTTGTCTGACGTAAAAGCATGGCCTTTTTCTTGTATAAAACTTGATACCAGATAAACGGTAAAATTAAATACTTCCTTCTCATCCAAACTCCTCCTAATAACTGGAAAAGATCTCTTGTGATGAATTATTAGCACACCAGTGTGTAAGACATCCTGAGAGCCTTCTCACAGTCAGTAGGTGAGTGCCATTGAGATTCATCATCTTTCTTCCTATAAAGGAGACCTATAATACCTCTGGAAGAAATATCTTTACTGTTAACACACTTACCACTATGAAATAAAGGGTTTTTTGGCTCAATTTTTGCTTGCTGCTTATTCTGAAATGAAGAGTCCTATGCTGTGAGTGTTCCAAAGGATTCCAACATCTTGTGGGGTCAGAAGAACACACCAAAATTAGAGAGAGTAATTTCAGTCTTTTACTATAAAAGTCTGACTTGAGTCAGAACCCCATTTGAGTCCTTTTGCAGTGATCTCAGATAGGAGAGACTTTTTCTGAGAGCTGTCAAAGGCTATTTTTATTTAGAAGACAATGGTGGATTTTCTGTGATGACCAGAAGTATTTCTGAGATTTTTATTCCCTTTTTTTTAAAAGAAAAGTCTTAATCTTTTTTATTTTCTTCTGAACAATGACAATCTTTATTTGCTTTTGTTGCAAAACTTGACCTTTTCCATTCTGTGACTTTGAACTGTGCAAGAACTCAGAGTAGAACCTGGTATCTACATGTCCCATTTCCAGAAAGCTAAGGCCTAAGAGAGATCCTGAGATTTCTGTGCAAGGCATTAGCAGAAAGTGCTAAATGTTCCTCTTCTAAGCCAGGTGGAGCACAAGGTCTCCATCACATTCATTTGTGATTGATGCCCAAGTTCTCTCTGATTCCCAGGCTTTGCTTTAGAGAAGGCTGAAGGAAACATTTCTGGGCCTGACTGACACAGCATGATAGGTTTGATTCCAAACATCTTCCTCCCTTTTCTCTATTCAATACTTTCTTTGATTACTCATTGAAACTAAAATGCTTCTTTGTCTTCATTGGATTCTTGACCAAAATACTTTCTGGCATTTTCAGCCCACTTTTTTCCTTTTAGACAGAAACAAAAGAACACTTTCCTGATGGGAAGTAAATTTTTTTCTCAAGATGTTTTCTTTCTTTGTTGCAGTTCATGTTTTGTCATGATAAAGAGGTCCTTGAGATGCATGTTGTACTTATTTTAGGGTGGTTTTTAAGTTCTGTTTCAACTAAGCCTTTTTCTTCTATTTTTCTTCCCAAAGCCTTATTTCTCTACGTTAGACAATATTCATATCTTTGCTGTCAAGAGGCTTTTTCTTCCTATTAGAACAAAATTTAATGATGATGTCAAAGGCTGTTGAAAGTACAAAAGCTATCATTTATTAGTGATGGTCAAAGTGAAGAGCAGCTCAGATGAGACTCTATTCTGAGACAGCCAAAGTGGATCTTCTAATGCGACATTCTCAGAACTGTTAGTGGTTTTCTGGGAAGCTTGTCCATTCCATCTGCTAATCAGATTGTCACATCTGTAGCTTTACCTAATACTGTGCCATTCTATAGGAATTAAGAAACTATGCTGCATTTCCTGCTTGCATATCCAGTAAGCATAACTATATTTGTGGAGTATTTTTTAAAACAAGAAAAAGGAATTATTTGCCACCAACCATTATATTTTGAAAAGAGTACATTGGGACTAGGTGATCCTTAAGGCCCCTTAACATTCCATCATTCCATGAGATAAGAAGAGTGTTGAAGAGATTGAGAGACAAGTAGCTGATTTAGGAATAAAGATACATTTCAAGACAGCCACGAGGTAAAAGTAGTAGAGCCTAGACCAGTCACTAGCTTTTTTTTTTGTCATTGTTAGAAAAAAAAACCACCTTAGACTTTAGGCTTTTTCAGTGTCTTTTTCTTGAGCAGATGCTTGTTCCTTTTCTTTTGCAAAATGGCTCTGAAAACAGCAGGAAATGTGGGGAAAATTTAATTTGTTTTCAGTCTTCTGTCATAGAAGTAGCAAAAGAGTAGCAAAACTAGCAATTGATTAAGAGAAGGAGTTTTCTGTAAGCCACATACTTGTTAGAGAACATTGAAGTATCAGCATCCATTGAGCCTATTCATTTTAGATACAGGACTTTTTATTTTTTCTCAAAGCCCAGAGACAAGAATTTGTGCTGCATCAGCAGGGAGGGTGTTTTGTTGCAGAATCAATCTGTAGGTTCGTAGTTCTGTTGTCCAACTGCTAGTACACAGTTTTTCACAGAGTATTTTAGTGTTTTTAGTGTTACTCTATTTGAAGGGCTCTTGGCACAGTCTGCATGCAGCAATACTTCCCCACTCTTGGATGAGAGAAGGGGGATGTTGAATGGTTTGGGTTCAGATAATGGATTATGTGGTAGTTTATTTTTAATGCAGGTTTAATAAGTCAAATTGAAAAATTTTTTAAAAAAGGTTCTTCTAATAGCTAATAGTATTTTCAAAACAAGGCATTAATGGCAGTGACTAATGTTGTTAGCCCTTCCCCAGCTGAAACTGAGTAGAAACAATGTGACAAAGATCACATCATTAGTTTTGTGGAAACCTAGAGAGGTGTGGTGTAAGTTATACATCATGGTGTACACCTGTGTGTTTGCTTCTGTGTTAAAAGCTTGGAGAAGGGGTTTGCACAAGCAGATTTGTATGCAAATGATATCCAAAAGATAGTGATAATTTCCAGGGAGAACTTTTTCATTGATTAAAGGTTTTCAGAATGGAAATATGAACACCTATTTTCATATTTTTTACATCTTCTACATGGAATTGTAAAATTTGAATAGTATAAATACTATGCATTTATTTAAACATATTTATTAATGCAAAATTTTCCTTACTACATGTATTAATCATAGTTTCTTTCATTTAATATTTGGTGCTCATGTTAATGATGCAAATGAAATTAATACATTAGACAAGAAACGTTTTTCTTGAGGTGCCAATTAATAATAGAGTGGATTAATGAAAAACAGAAAAATGAGATATTGTAATATATTATTTTCTTCTTCCTCCTCTTGCTAGCTGTCCTTAGTTGTATTTTGCATGAGGTAGTGATAATAATTAATAAATTTATATTTTGCCACTTATACACATTCCATGGAATCTATTTCAAATATATGTTTTGACTTCAGAACTTTATGTGATTTTTTTTTCTGCAAGATGAAAAACATTTTATGAATCAGCAGAGGTATTTTCTATTTTAAAAGTGCACTTTATCATTCAAAGCATAGAGTATACAAGCATACATGATGAAAAAATGGAAGGGAAAACCAAAATAAGCTTAAGAATGGTAACTGTGAAAGTATTGAATGATTAATACTTTTTTCTGCCATCTATAGGCGTAGGACAATAATTTTTGAATACTAACACATCTATTTATGCATAAATTCTCCAGGTCTCCTATTTGGATCAGAGTGTACGTGAGGTAGATAAAGATCAGAAGCAAACTGAACAAGTGGAATGTAAAAAGAGAAGTATTATGAAGCAACAATTAAATGGTGTAGGGGTGAATAATTTAATGCTTGCATTGGAGTATTTTTAATGCTTTTTTGAAGTATGTTTAATCTCAAAGGCTAGGCTGTCATTTCTACAGAGTTGCCTTGGAAGTATATACATACACACACTTTATGTACTATTTTCTGTCTCTTGCTTGAGCTAACCTATGAGGTCCATAGCCTTGAGACAGCGTGAAGCACAAAGCAGAATTGATATTGGGGTCATTGAAAAGTCCTTTGCTTTCTTCATTTGCTGCGCTGGCTCAGATTGCTTGAGGGGCTTTAGAAGTGCAAGGGAGAAAATCAATAAAGGACAAAAAAGATTCCAGTGTAATAAGAAGTGCCTGCTGATTGCATGTTTGCTCAGCAGATGGCATCTTCTTGTAAATGATGGCTCGTATCTGCTGTATCACTTACTTAACTGTATAATCCAGGAAAGCGAATTGTTGAATTTCATTACTGAACACTGCTTTGTAGAAACATGTTATTAGAAGAAACAACCATTTTTTCCCCTAAAATTCTGTTAATTTTTATTACTCTTTTATTTTCATCTTGTATAAACTTGTTGGATATCACAGCATCGAAGATGAATCACACACAAAAATATATAGAACAATGAAAGCTTTCATGGTGTTCAGAGTAGCTTTTAGGAATCCTGTAGTTCCTGTGGAAAAATTCAAAGACTTCTCATGCATGACAGAATCTTAAGTTAATCATGGGGATATTCATTGATTCACATGGGTTTCTAAATTTGACAAGGAAGAAGTTTTCATATCCCTCTCTGTTAAAGATGATGTTCTACCAAACTGCAGGTTTACCAAGGGATCTTAAACCATGTGGAAATGACTGATGAGTCAGCATGCAGATAATCAGTAATTCTACAATGTTTTTCAGGGCATTTATTTCCTATACTTTTTTTATTATTATTGTTTTTATGCTGCCTCTCCTAGTTACTCTAAATAAGTGCATCCTTTATTTACTTGACTAATATTTGAGTTGGCGTTCTAGAGGAGCTCTGAACTGCTAACAGCACTTGGATACCTTAAATATTGTTTTTTTAGAACCTGGTACTGTTCCTTGATTTTAGCAATTGAAGTTTTATAAAAGGAGCGGTTTTGTTTTTAACAATAGCTCATACTACTAGTTGTGCAGGATTATATTATGTGTTTCCTCTAATTACGCTCTATTGTTTTTCAGAAAAAGTTTTTTAAAGTTGTATTCAGAGATATTATTGCTCTTTTGTGAATAAGACATTGCCTTGTTAAAGCCAGTGCTATGGAGGGAATGGCTATGATTCTATAGTATTCTCCTTACAACAGAAATACAGAGTCTCGAACTTGGAACTGACCAAGCAATTCACTCAGTGCTTATTGTTTTGCCTGTTTTTAGCCAAGCTGAGTCACAGCGTGGAGGCTACCACATCATACTATTGAATTTGAAGTGACTTAGTTTGGCCAGCTGACATTTAAATGTCTAAAGCTAAACACTAGATAACAGCATATGAATTCTACCTCATAAAACACCAGTGGTCTTGTTCAGCAGTAAGGAAGAATGAAGAATATTGTTCTTGTATTGAACAGCTGAATGACCAGGTGCCAAGGGACTCATTCAGCTTAGGCAGGATAGTGG